>VUYV01000110.1:722077-851054 GCA_008711295.1 Anarhynchus alexandrinus | reverse complement strand
AAACCCAACACAAAACCAAAGACCACTCTTGTAACTGTTTACTAGAGGAAATTTAGCCCCTCTGTGCTTTGGAAAATGAACCTGGAATTAATAAGAAAGTATCTTTTGCTCTTTCTTTGGGAAAAACACCCACAATTAGTCCACTCATAAGCTCTGAAAAATACCTCAGTTTGCCCTGGCTCAGTTGCAACATTAGCATTTGGCAGCTAAAGTCTGTGATTTGTGTCTGAATTGAGCTTGCTTTATCTCTCAGAAATCACTGGTGTGACCTGACTGCACATGAACCATCCCTAAATAGCTATATCCATATATATCAGGGTGAGCAGCTCTTTTCTTCCAATATGGTCCTCCCAGAGGGCTCTTGGACTCCACAGGGAGATCCTTTTCTGTGTTTTCATTTGTCCACTTGATGTCCAAGCAGAACTGAGAATTGCAGCCTGGCTTGGTTGTAGTGAGGTGAGGAACAGGCGTGGATGAGGAAATGGCAGAGTTGGAGGGAAGAGACACCTCGGTCAGCAGGAGGAAGAGATGGCAGGAGCCACCTGAGATGCATAGGGTGGCCCATGGGTGGTGCTGACTGCAGCTGCAGCTAGGCAGGAAGGTGAAAACTGGAGATAGGAGCAAAGGTGATGAATGGTGTTGGTAAGGTAAACAGGGCTTATGAATCTGGGAAAGCAGTAGCAGACAGGAACGGTCACTGAGGAAAATGTTGGTAGAGAGGTTGATGAGTAGCTCAGAGTTGGAAAAGAACTATGAAACAGAAGCTCAGAGTTAGAAAATATTCATGATGGCTAATTGGAAGGCTAGAAGCTTTTATAGGATCGCTCTGGTGTCAATGGTGAGAAAGCCAGATCAGCTGCCTATGCCAAACATGCTAAGTCACCCTCTTCATTGGCTGGAAAGGAAATTTAGCAAAGAGAACTTTTTTTTTGTGCCTGAAGTTAGCCTGGCAACACATGACTTAAATTAAATCTTTGTTTCAGCAAAGGCTTGCTCACTGTGTGTTTCTTATTATCTGGGTGACAGCCTGCGATGCACCGACTCGGATGTGCAGAATGCTTTGCACTTGCCCCGGCACCCGAGGCCGGTGGGGTACCTGTTCAGAGCCTGTTGGAGGCTGCTCAGGGCCAACCGCTGGGAAAAGCAAAACCCTGGAGCCCTGAAATTTATTTTACACCTCTCTATTTTTGGTTTCAGCAGATGCACATCAGCTTTCCTTTGTGAAATATGCCCAGCAATGGTACCGCACACTGCACAGTGATGTTGTGTGGATAAATCTGTTAATATTTAGAAAGAACTAAGAAGCTATGGTGGGAGAATCAAGAACCCTTGAGGAAGTTAGTATTTGGGTATCAAGTCATGATTTGAACAGTATGCTGGAAAGGGTGTACGGTGTATTCACTGAACAGCGAGGACAAAGTAAGCACAGAATAGCAGCTATTCAACAAGCAGTGCCTGATCTGTGCACTCAGTGAGAAGAAATAGCAGATGTCATTTACAATGTTTATGTACAGAGAGGGGAAAAGAAAACAGAGCAATTGTTATTCTGGCATTCCCTAATTTCTGGTTACCTGATTTTGTGGTTCCTTCAGAACACTTTCTTACAAAATAAAAAAAAAAAACAAAAACCAAAAAACCTACCACAAAAATCCTTGTGTGCTGGGAAGGGGTTAAATAACACAAGCCTTTTTTTTCTGTCTACTTTGCTAATCTGGACACCGTGTTAGATTCACAATTGCCTATGAGGTTATCTACCCTGTTAAAGCTCAGAAGAATTTTCAATGACGCTCATTTGTAGTAATACCTGTTGGGGGAAAGAAAGAGCTTGTGCAATTACAACTGCTCTTATAGCCATTGCTTATCGGAGTCTGCCTCCGAGTCAGGAAGCCTTTTCTGGCTTGAGCAGTGCAGTGAAGAATGACTCCGCTGCCAACAGAATGGAAACTCAAAATGAGATTGAGTTTAAATCCACAGCTGGGACTTGAACACTTGGCACCAGGGATCATAAGGTCATTGCAGTAAGACAGGGAACGTTCACGTGTAGTGTGTAAGAAACACATCGGCTTGCCAGTCCTCACTGCAGATTTTCACTATCTCGTATATGTGTGCTGTACAATAGATGCCCATCTTTTCAACCTGTAAAAAAACCCCAAGTCTGTATGATTTTTTTTTTCTTTTTTACGGTCAGGCAAAAATATTTACCAGCAGTAAATATTCACTTATTAGAAATGTCACTTCCAAACAGCGGAAAATGGATTTTCATATTCTTTTTGACAAATAAAAGATACAAAATGTCCTATGAAATACGATTACATTGCTCAGGATATAAAAACTCACATAGTTGAAGGCAATTGTTCTTTCTGCCTTTTTTTTTAATCATTGTTTGGGATTCATGTATATCTTTTAATGCCTTGCACATTCAAGATTATATGGCCACTAAAGTTATTAATAATAATAAATTCAGAAAAAAAAACCTCACAAGGATTGTTTTCAAAGGAAAAGCTATAGCAATAGATAGCTACAGTCTTATAGATTTTCTTTTCACTATTTATTCCAGGTTAGGTGTATTACCTTGCATAATTCTTGAGAAATTCAAATGACCAAAAGAGAAAGTGCTTCTTTTTAAAGAGCCAGTGTGACCTCTGAAACTAGAGGTGCATATTAATCTTACAGCCAATAATCCTGCCTGAAAAATACATAAAATGCATTTTAATAGAATCAGAGGTAGTCATTTCTTGCTGTGAAGGAAAGGTGAAAGCTTCACTGAGACAGAAAGCAGAAATCAGTCTGGCTTCAAGGACTTAGGGTAAAACTTGGTACTGTGCAGGGAAACGGGCAGGAGAGCAGATTTGGGAATCTGCAGAGGGCTGAGTTTGCAGGAATGAAGTTTATGGTAAGAACTTATTAATGAGAAGAAACCATTTAGTTGACTTTATTTATAAGCTCTTTGTAATTTTGTAATTACTAACGCACTAACTTCCTAGACGTTGAACATGTTTTGTCTGCCTTCTGATAAATATGACAAATTTGTCAGAGATTAGATGTATGTACTTTATACAGTATATAAACTATACTTTTAGACACCCGAGTCCTCACAAGAGAGAGCTGTTGAACTAAGCTTTGAAAAACAGGGCTCACGTGGGATAATTGAAATGCCAGGCATAAAGCCATATTAAACCGGGCTTCATCGGTTAAGCCTCTCACAGAGCTGCATGCGCTGTACAAAAACTAGAAAACCAACCAACTGGTATTCTAACTTTCACTTTCAAATGGCAAGATTGATTGCTTTTTTATGGTAAATGAGGAATAACTAAGAGCTAATAATGCAAATAATGCACAGCAAGGATGGACTAAATGTATGAAGAAAACCATAAGAACTACAAAAGGCAGAGCTGAAACCTCTATCGTTTGATTTAAACAGCCTGTAACACCGCAGACTATTAGAGGAAGGAATCCAGATTTGGGAATCTTGTGGTTTGAGAAAAAGTTCAGTCTGAACTGGATGAAAAATAAACCCTTTTGCAATTTGCTGAATCAAAAATTTAAAAAAAGAAAAAAAAAGAAAAAGTTTCAAGAGTGCTGGCACATAGTGTTTTGAATTTAAATAGGCTCCCTGCAGTTGCTCAGTGAAGCTGGCATTCTTGACAGACCAGCAACTTCAGTTTAGTGATCAGCTACTTTGGGTTTTAGGATGTATGGCTCTGATAGGAACTGGGATTCTTGAGGCTGTCCCCATTGCAGAATGGGAGATAAATACAGAGAGAATTGGACCTCTCAGCGCTTTCAGTCTCCAGGCTCCTTCGCAGAGCACCCCTGGCATGACTAACTGCCCTGATGGGAGCCCTTAAAACTCTCTTTTGGATTCATCAGCAACTCATCTATCGCAGCAAGCATGAACCCAAATATTTTTTGGGGTCAATGAATACACAGTCAGAAGAACTCCTCAGGAAAGCTGAATAGAACTTGCAGTAATAAGGAAAACGTCACTTTTCAGTGACTTCCCCGTCATTTTTTTCTGTTTTACAGTGGTGTCTTAACTTCCCTTGACAAAGCATCCCATCTAGTCCAAGACTATTCAAACTTTAATTTACACTGAAACATTTTTGACTGTCAAATCCAGAGTTTATTCAGTAAAACAAAAATTTTCTGGCCATGATATGTTTTTTGGGTTTTGGTTTCTTTTTTTCCTTTCTTCCTTTTTTTTTTTGTTCTCTGGGCAGGACAGCTTTTCTGGCTGCAACTATTCATGCTTCTCAAAATGGTGATTAAAGACTCACAACTCTCATACTGATTTACTGCTGAAAGGTCATACTCCCTCCCTTCAATTAAGTGGTTTATCCATTCCTTATCACACGATGCGATCATGTCTGTGTAACAGTTTCCCACTCTGCTTCCACTTAGATCTGTGTTGCATCATTTGCTGACAACCAGGAACCCTCTAAATAAATAACTCACTCAGTTTAACCTTCACTTTACACAATGTTCTTACAGAACATGTTTTGTTATTTTAAGGATTGTTCTGCCAAGTGAATAACACCCAACATCTTCATAAGTAAGTATCAAGGCTAGAAATATGGACCTGCGTTTACTTGGCACTACATTTACCTTGGCAAAATGAAGATCAGGTTCTTAAAATATGATAGGACAATAACCATTAAGCTCCCACCTCTTAACCTTTCATTCTGGCTTTCCATCTTTATGTATTAACCACAGTGCTTTCTTTCATTCTGATTTATTTTTATTGTACTTTCCCAGCAGGCTTGCAGTAATGCTGCTTTCTGTGGCTTCTGTGTGCAAAACACACACTCTTGCAGTAATCCAAATTTTGTTTATTCCATTTCTGGGGCAATCAGATATGAAGAGAAGTACCATGATGGCTAATTCTTTTCATGGTTTCTCTTACAGCAGATTGCAAATTATCTTTGGCTGCTACTGTAGGCAGAAGTATACTATAATGACAAAAGAGTACTGATATATGAAGGAATCCATTAACTGTTTGTGGTTATGGTTTTTTCTCATCTATGATGTGCACGTTTCAGTATTTATTCTGCTGAACAAACCCATAGCTCATACACACTACAAAACAGTTTCAGATGGTTTCACTCAGAGAGAATACTTTTGTCTGCTAAAACTATTGTGCAATTATACTGCTGACATTTCAGTCATTGAAAGTGGCCTTTCTTTGCTCTAATTAGGCAACTGAGACTGTCAGCTTTTTCTATGGAGTGAAATTTTTATGAGATTACGGTGGCTTCTTCTTCAAGAGGAATTAGCTATGAAAGACACCTCTGAGTAGAAAAACTTTCCACTGAGCAAACTGTTCAGGTTCTGTTTGAGAGTGTGAGGATTACTGTTAAAGACAGGCTGGCACAGGATGGATGGTTGGTGTTGCTGTGCCCAGCCAGTAAAAACAGGAGAGTTTCACAGAGTCTTCTTAAAAAATTAATTGTATGTATCCCAGGCTTGTCCTGTGAGTACAACGGTCAGGGCTACCTTTGGCGGCACTGTAGAGACTTTCATGACCATTAGCAGGATACACTCTGTAGACTGTATTTAGTCATTGTATGGAGTAGGCTTCTTTTCGGTGCTATTCTGAGGTTTCGGGGAAAAGGCTCTTCACAGCCCCTTCCTTCTGTGGAGCACTGCATCTGCACAACACAGGGCAGGATTTGCCGTCTGTCAGACTCCTGGGTACCGTGAAGATGCTGGACTGTATGAAGAAGGAAGGAAGGTGTTACACTGCTGAATTCCCCCAAATACCTCACCTACTATTTGCTTCCCTTTGAGTTAAGTTTTTACAACTACTGTAAGAACAAAGCCTGGTAAAGTTTTCAATTAAAATAGGCAGCAGGGTGGTATACTAGCAGGAGATTTCATTTCGTTCCTGATGAAAAAAAATGCAAGTAATGTATATGAAAATCAGAGCTCAGAGTGTATAGTGTACATAGTGCTGCAAGACCTACCCTACAAGATATATTTCTGCTTGACAGTGAGACTGGATTTTTAGGAGCAGATGATTTGATATTTAAAACAAGACAACTTGCCAAAGTCATTACTTTGGTATCTTCCAGTAGATACACTCCCTGTTCAAATCAATAAAATACCCATCCTCAGCTTTCATTAAACATGAGCCAAATGTCACCGTCTCCTAGAAGTGTGCTTTAAGATTACGATATGAAACTGCCTTCTGCTTATACACAAATAAGGTTGTGATACGTTCACTTTTAACCAGATTTTCTTCCTCTTCCTTGCTTCCTCACCCTCTTTTCTTTTTTCCCCTTGCTCGTAAGGGTTTAATTTTCACGAGCTTGCCAAAAGCATAATTATACTTGCTGCATATAAATACCCAGTGGAGATCAGAAGAGAAGACAGAGAAAGTCATTTTTAGAATTCTAAAAAAAATTGCAAATGTAAACTGAAAGTGCCGACAGGATTGGAAGTGTGTGGGCTGGATCACTAATTTCCACTAGGGCAGGCTTCATTCAAGGGGAAAATATAGTTAAATTAGACACACTTAGGTAATGAATTACTTGCATATCTCTAATGAGCTCTTCAGATTACCTGCTATTAGAATTCTAGTACACCCAACCTACATTTGGATGGGATACTGCCTACACAACTCCCGATTTCAAGCAAAAGAATTACGTTTACTTTTTATTATACGGGCATTTCATTTGACTGTAAGATGTTGCATGTCTTAATCTAAAATGCTGTCAGTTTATGTAGGATTTAACTATACATATACACAGGAAATACAGGCTGGATTATGTGGAGAGTCCTTGCTCTTCGTGTTAAATCGTGATTCACTGAATTCCAGTGAGGCAACTTTAGCAGATTGAAATAGCAACATTGCCAGTAACTTTTAGCAAGTTCTGCTTGCTGATCTGTGTTTGGAAAAGAACAGAGTAGTCCTGTACATTAGTACTAATTTTAAAGTTGTCAAGGCATTCATTTATCACTTTGTGTAACCTTTGATGGAAGGTATGGACTGTAGGTTGGACAATGAAGTGAGATATACATTTACATTACCTGGAGTTATAACGATATTTTGACACAGGCTGTATTCCTGTCTGCATGGCTTAAAGAAAAAGAAAATGCCTTCAGATCATCAAGGTGAAATTCACATGGTCTGATCAGAAATCCCCTGTAGTCAATGAAAAGACTCCTGTTAATGCAAACGGACTTTATATTAGACTGAAAACCTTCTCCTTCAAAGCTCTTCCCAGCTCTGCAGTTGCTTATTTTTATAGATTGCTTTTTCTCTAGTTCTCTTTATTACAGAGTGTCTCTTACTGATCTCTTGTTCTCTATTTTGTCCTAATACCTTTCTCCTTCTGGCCTTTTATTCTGGATATCACTATTAACTTTTGTAAACTTCAATTCATGAGTTAAATCACTGTCTTTTGTCTTCATTCAAATAATTCTTCAAAACTCATCCCTTTTATGGAGCCTCAAGGGAGAACCCATTGACTTAAAGAAATCTGAAATGCAAATAATATACTTGGCAAATATACAATATAGTTAATCACTTTCACCAGAAAACTCTGGTTTTCCAGCATACTTGGGAATATTCTTATTTCCCTTGTGTTTTTTCCATATGCCACTTTTTTTTTTTGCATTCCCCACTAGTTTCTTGTTCATTGTCATTAAAGAACTTCTGCATTTTGTTTATTATCACTAACATTTGAAATTTTATGTGAGGTTCCTGAACTTATTTCCCTATAATGTTTGTGATTCACACATGGGGTTAATATGTCTGTGTATACAGAAAGCCATTAGATCTTACGCTCAAAAATACTCAGCTGCTGATGTACTGTCACACTTCACTTTTATCAAGCAATCATATTTTAAACACACGTATACAAATTCACCTGAATGTCTGACCAAGGTCAGAAGTAAAATACATGCTACCATTGCAAACACTAATAAATTGTCCTGTAATCTTTTCTGATTTTTAAGCATTTGTTTTATGTTGCTCCATGAAAGTATAATGAACCTTTTCCATTACCTTGTATGGATACTGCCAAAGGGTTCATTAGAAGAACACTGACAGGTGGATAGGAATGCATTTTAAACCTCTCTGAATATACAAAAGATGAATAAACTAGTTGAAGGTAAAATATTTTTCTAGCTTTTCTGTATGCTTTAACATGTCTGTCAACCTTTCCCCGTCTGTGTCAGGTCATGAGTGACATTTGAACAGCAATTTTTGTTCACAAGTGGCATATCTAGGCTGTCTCCAGATTTCTCTTTAAAAATAAGAACAACCTCTCCCCCTGCACCCCCAACACCCCAAAGCCAAAACAATTCCATAATTATGCCATTTCCAAAGCCCTTTGTCTTGCCACCAGAAGCAAATATACAAGTCACTCTTTTGTTATATTGAATCAATACTGTATCTTATTTGCAAGAATTTTGCATACATATAAAGATTATTTTGTTAGAATCAAAGACTACTAGCATCCTTTTAATGGTGAAATGTTTCAAATAACATTTGTCTATTATCACCAGAATAATATCATCAAACAAAGTCATTCAGTTTTTAACAAATCCAGTTAGATGCTCGATGTTGGTTTATACCTTGTGATACCATCACAAGAAGGGAAAAACTCTACTAATAATATGCACTAAGATTCTTTTGTGCATGTAACGCTTAAATGTTGAATAACTTCTTTCTACCAATATTTTGCAACCAAAGTTAAAAGTAATAAATAGAGAAAACAAATTAAATTGAGAAATATTTAAAATGAGAGGCTCATATTTTCCTCAGCTGAGCTCAAGCTCAGAGTTAAATACAAAGGGGTTATTATGAATCCGCTTACTAATAATTGTGATTATCGCAAATGAAAAGAATAATTGTTATATTTGCTTTGCACACGGGTCCTCACAAAACAGCGTGTTATCTCAGGACCCATGTGCAAAGCAAATATAACAGGGTAGTTATTCTAATAAGACTTACTGAACATCTACTCCAGCAACTTTCTTTTTTATCAAATGTGTGAAACCAAACACTTATCTATGAAGAAAATATAATGAGAAGAAAAAGTAGGGCTGCTTGGCATAAGATAATATTAAATGCAAGACACTCGCATGATGTTCTCTTCAAGATCAGAAACTTGTTGGTTATGATTGGGTACGTTTCAACAGGAGGTCTGTTTTTTATTTTTGTCTTGAGAGATGTTTCTCTTTACAGTTGACATCAAGCTTTAACATCAAACCTTCACATGTATAAACAAGATCAAAAGTTTGGAAAAACTTTAAATTCCTCAGTCAGCATCTCTTTTTATGAGCTCAGTCATAGTCTTACTTTACACAGTGTGGTATGGCTGTTTTCCCTGATTCCTTCTAGTTATTTTTTGTAACCAGATGAAAGAATTAATGGTGTTACAACCTGAGAAATGGAACAGCATCAGAAAATGGGGTAAAAGAATAGTCTGGATCAAAAGGTCTGGATGTAAAGGTACAGCTTTCATGGATTGATAAGGAATAGACAAAATGATTTGGCTTATCATACTCTGTTGCTTTTCAGTTCTTGAACTGCTGTATTTTTTGAGTTAAAGAACAGTGGATCTTCATGTGTAAACCTGCATCTTGAATAATCTATGCAAAATCAAAGCTAGAGGCAGGGGGATCAGCAGCAGCGGCGCTCCTGGGAGGCAAAGGAAGTGGGCTGTAAGGGATTGACAGGAAAGACACTAAGGAAGGGGAGTCTTTGTATTAAATTCTCCTTGCACTGTCACACATAGGTACTTTGCAGAATCCCTTGTTTCATTTTGTTTTACTTTTTTTATAGATAACCACAAAATCAGTAATCTTTTACAAATTGTATGATGTTTTCTGAATACCATATAGTCTCTACTGTCATTGAAGGGCCAGATTTTTTGCTGGTGTGAGCTGCTATGGTTCCATCAATCTTATGGAGTGACTGGTAGTATTGGCAACAGTGGGATTCCAAGGATTTACATCAATTAAAACTGGATTTCAGACTGAATTCCCTAGTTTTGCTTTATTTTATTTTGCCATAATCTCTACAGAGACTGCTTTAAGTACCGTTGAGTATTTCTTCCCCATGACTGCCACATTTGTCTGACCTTAAAAAAGTTAAAGTTAATACCCAAATAGGGTTTTCTTAGTACACAAGACACTGTGATATGCATTTAGGTGTTGTCTGTTTCCATTTTACTAACTTGCTGTATAGTTCATCTAACTTCTCTGAGTTGAGCTAAAAGCCTTGTATCAGGAGCTGTAGCTATCAGTGGAAGTAAATGAGTTGCCACTAGTTACAACACTTTTTTTTTGCCCCTTAAGCAGCAGTAGTCAGAAAGCCTGGGACAGGATAAAAAAAATCAAAATAATTGGATGTAAGGAATCTGAAGGTACAGCAGAGGTGTCATTTTTTTTTACAGGTAACTGTAGAATTTGAATAATTTAACCTTTAAAATGTTGTTTATTCTGTTGTGATCAAGAGGAAAAAATGTCACTCCTTTCTTTTGCTGATGCCATTTACAGAGTATGATTACAGATGCGTGGTGTAGGTGCTTGTGTACAAGGAGCCTTCATCTCAGTGAGGAGCTTTGCTGTGCGAAACGAATCAACCAGAACAATTAAAANAAAAAAAAAAAAAAAAAAAATCATACTTGGATTTACCTAGCATCTCTCTGGGCATTTACAAGGTGAAGAGTTTGGCTTGGAAATCTAGATAGGAAAAAACTGACATAAAGGAAGAAGAGCGTTTGGGTTTATTGCCAAAATCATGACCATTTCTTTGCTTTGTTAAATAGGTTTTTGTGGTCACCCCATCTTTTGTACACTGGAATTGATTGCTGCCTGGGCACTATGCAGGACAGTGGCTCCCTGCGGGCTGGGGTTGACAGCTGCATGTGTCCCCATAGGGGTGGCAGGGCAGGGTACCACCACCCCAGCCAGGAGCAGAGCAGCTGTGAGGCAGTGGGGGCAGCCCCAGCCCTGGGCATCAGGTGCCTCCCTGGGGACAGGCTGAGGCCAGGCTGGGAGTCAGGTCAAGGTCTGGACCAGTGGGAGGAGAGCTGAGCACAGGCAGGGCTGTTTATGCAAATGGTGATGATGAGTAGTAGCACCTGCTCTTCATATGTTGTGCTCCACATGTGTGTCCTTTCCTGTGTGCACAGTGGTGCACAGCACTGAAATTGCAGTCATAGTTGACTAAATCAAAATACATTGGGATGACTGGTTCCAGGTGCTGTAAAATGGTATTGGAGTACTGCGTCCAGCTCTGGAGCCCTCAACACATGAAAGACATGGACCTGTTGGAGCAAGTCCAGAGGAGGGTCACAAAAATGATCAGAGGGATGGAACACCTCTCCTATGAGGACAGGCTGAGGGATTTGGGGTTATTCAGCCTGGAGAAGAGAAGGCATGGGGGAGACCTTATAGTGGCCTTTCAGTACTTAAAGGAGACTTATAAGAAAGACGAGGACAAATNATACTTAAAGGGGGCTTATAAGAAAGATGAAGACAAACCTTTTAGCAGGGCCTGTTGAGATAGGACAAGGGGTAATGGTTTTAAACTAAAAAAGGGAAGATTTAGACTAGATAGAAGGAAGAAATTTTTCACTATGAGGGTGGTGAAACACTGGCACAGGTTGCCCAGAGAGGTGGTAGATGCCCCATCCCTGGAAACATTTAAGGTCAGGTTGGATGGAGCTTTGAGCAACCTGATCTAGTTGAAGATGTCCCTGCTCATTGCAGGGAAGTTGGACTAGATGAGGACTAGGAGGACTTAAAGGTCACTTCCAACCCAGACTATTCTATGATTCTGTGATTCTATGGTCTGGTTTACATTTTGCAATCTCTTGAAGTTGGAAAGTCACTATTCTCTTTCCCTTGCTTGAGGAGATGCAGTTCAGACTATCATTGTCTGTCACACTGTGTATTAGCAGTGCTATGTGCTGCCTGGTACTCGTCATTGTGGAGCTGGGAAGATCTTTTCTACAAAGACCATTATTCACAGAGTCATACCCATATGTGCTTTGCAAGCACTACTTCACCACTGGTGGGAAGATGGCGGTGTGCAGGCTGTCTTTAATATTCCTATTCTGGGAAAGCCAACAGAAATATGTTCGTGGAAAAAGGAGAATAAATCAAGGAATAGATCTCTTATCCAGAACTTTGTAGTAGAACTTTGTGTGCTTTAAAACACAACTGATACACTCTGAAAAATGGCCTCACAATGTGTTATGCTCATGCATTCCAGAAAAAAAATGCTGTATTTTCTGGAACATATTGCTTCACCAGGTCTAGAATATATTCTGTTACATGCTATGCCACTGCAGATAGCCCACTGAAAATACTTTGCTTGCCTTATGAAGCATGGCCTGTAGCATGCCTTAGGGCATGGCACTTGTGGGGCTCAAGTGATAGCTGAGTTGCTGTATACGCACTGTATAGTTGCTTATACTTACTTCAACATAAAACAGCACATTTACACATTAGACAAGCACAAAATGGTCCATGTGGAACTACTTTCACTTGAGGCAAAGTGTCCTTGTAGAGGTTTGAAGTGTGAAGTGAATTTTATCATTTTAAATTGTACAAATAAGCAGGGAAAAAAAGTTAATTTATATTCTTTTTCCTGTTTCAGGGCAGTCGAGGGGAAGATTTTCCCTTTTTCTCTGCTGCTTCTTTTCAATTTTTGTGGAAGGGTAGGAGGGCTAAGACAAATTATCTTTTTCTTAAGGGTGTAAGCTAATTTCTAAAGCCATATGAAATATACTAAAGAATGTGGGAGAGTGAGCCTCTCAAAGCTGAATTGACATGTGGGATGAGTAAATTTATTTTGTGTTTTATTATGTGGAGTTTTTTGTTTAGATGGGCGGAAAGTGAAAAGGAAATAGTTTTGTTTGGATTCTATTGGAAAAAGCACTATGCTTTTCTCTTTCACTGAGAAAGCCTTAGCCATTGGATGTACCAGTTGCAGATTTGAATATATTTCAAGATGAATCTTACAGGTTGTACCACTTGTGTCCTAGTTGAAACACTGCCATTTGCAAAGGGGTAGTGCAGTGTGGCACCTTTTACCTTACAGGTTTTTGGGCAGGCTTGCTGTTCCTGAGAATATTTTGAAACTTTTTCGCATCTTATGATCTTTTTTCTTTTCATTCAATATTATATTTTTACCTGAGGAACTTTCCAAAAGATGCTCACAGAAACACAGTAAACAATTTGAATTATTTGGATTTAGTGATTCGGCTGGAAGTATCACCAGTGTGCAGTGGCAGATCTGAGAAAACTGTGAGTCATGAACAGCAGCAGTAAATCAGAGACCAAAATCTGGTCCTTTGAGTCTGCAATGCACTATGACTTGCAGAGCAGTAAAACTGAAGTCTCTTCGTGGAAGGCATTGGAACTACATCTGAGAACAAATCCACTACGTCCTAGTCACCATACTGCAATAGTATGCTGCAAGTAAAATGCCTGCTGAAACAGCTCAGGATTCCTTTTTTCGCCGTGACTATGAAAGCTTTGGCAGTTGCCTTTTCAAACCTAGAGTGTCTGAGTTTCATGGAGAGCTCAGGACCGCTTAACGAGGGGTGGTCTCTACAGCTGCCTGGGCCTGAATAGACAGGGCAATCTGGAAATCAGCCTCTCTAGCATGTAGTTCACTATATGTTAAGCCCCCATTTTAATTTACAGTCCATAATATAGTTTCTTTGGCAGGGATTCATAAATCTCCATTTCATCCGTACGACTGCTGCATGATAATGGAGCTTTCTCGGGTGCTGCCTCTATCTCCCACGAAGCCTGCCTCTTAGGACACGTAGAATTCAGCCGTAGGAATATCACCCGATGCCAGTCCTCGCAGACGCCTAGAGTTATTGAAAATGTGCTGGTACCTCACATTGCTATGCAGGTCCATGGTCATTAAAATTTTATCATATAAACCCTGCCGTCTGCACCGAAGAGGAATCGAGAGCCTCGGCAGAGGATGATCACGTATTTTATCAGAATCTCCTGAAAGGGAAAAACCAGCAGGTTCAGAGCAGGCAGGAACCAGAATTACACTCCCTTTAATTTAAATATAATATAATGTCAAACCCCTTGAAAATGACATTTATCTACTGTAGTTCATTTTAACTTTTTCCCCAGAGTGACTCAGTGTCCCGTGGTTGCACAACAGTTCAAACCAGTTGCACATGATATAATTTTCATATGTTGCTCCTGCAAGGCAGATATTCATCAAAGCATGCAACACACAGCTAAAGCAAAAGGCAGCACACTATAGATTATAACATTGATTTATGAGGGGTCAGACCATCAGATTAGTAGGTTTAGAGGCTAGGCCATTCGTGCTTCCTAGCGCCGATGCAGATAGAAACTGGCAGGCAGATAATTAAGCACAGTATTCTGCAGGTAAGACAATTAAGAAGTTTCAATTTAAAATAAAATAGAAAAATAACTAAGCCATTTATTGGCTAAACACTTCTGTTGTTAGCAAAGGATCAAATGAAAGGAGTTTGGTTGGCTTGTGGTTTTACCACGATTCTTTTTTGTTCTTAATGTGTTGCTTGTGTATGTACGGTTTCCTTCTCAGTTACAATTAAAAAGAAATTAAAGAACTTTACAGAATGAATTACTTTTTAAATATATAGGAAATATTTAGGAAAGGCTTATTCTGGATTAACTAGAAAATATAAGAATAAGGTGAATTTGAGATAAGTTTTCCAAAGTGATAACCCCCTCTTTTTTTTCCTACTATCTGAATAAATATCTTGAGATAACAGGCATGCAGAAATTAAACCTAGCCCCCACTGAAGACAAAAAGAGTCTTTCTGAGTTTTTCAGCACCTCTTGTATTAGGACCTACTTCCCACAGAAAGAATACTCAAAATTTTGAATCCACAGCTTGTTGGCAAACCTCAGATTGATTGATTTGCCCCTAAAGAGAGGTAAGGTCCGTAAACAAAAGTTTCTGGCCCATACACTGTATTTAGATAAAAAAAAAACATAATTGTTTCTTAAATGAATAAATATAAAGACAAAAGCAGATCTTCTGCAGGTAAAAAGTATTTCCAATCTCATATTTCATGCATACACAAACTATTTCAGTGTTAGATAGACTTCAATGTTTAATGAATTCAGGAAAGGCAAACCCCAATTTTCCTAGAAGACGACTAGCATCTAACTGTTCTTGCATTAAAAGCTAAAAAGGGAACTTTTTTCTGTAAAGCATTAGGACAAGTGCCAAACACTTCAAAGGTACTTAAAAGAAGCACAAGTGTTTTCATTATTTAATGAAATTAGGCAGAAAAAAAAATGTATTTTCTTATTGAGAAGTAATGTTTATCCCTAGAATTAGCAACAGTGGGTATTGTATGGATGTTTCTTCTGGATTTCTTCTTACTCTTTCATGTAAGATTGGCTATAGATCAGATGGCGAACTAGCAAGTTCTTACCCTGCCTTTGTAAGTGTACATATTATCACAGTGATTTTATTTCACTTATGAATTAAAAGTGCTTGTTTTTTTCAGCTCTGGGTTTATCTTCTCCTTTTTTATAGATGAGTGAACCTTTGTTTATTTCTATGTCAGGCCAGCTGTGTCTATGTAGAAGTACTTTGTTACATTGGCTTGCCCCGAGTTTTTTAATAACTTAAGCAAAGATTTATGTCAGGGGGGGCCTGGCACTACAGTGAGAAGATGTTGGGAAACTACAGACAAGCAAAGATATGTTGATGTTCAAAAAACTACCTGTCCTCTCAGAACAACATAATATTCTGAGCCATGGAGTTTTTTTTCCTTTCCTAATTTTTATAAGTGAGCGATTTTGTATGGGCGGGAGTTACTCACACTTTTGTGATTCTCTTGAAGCTCTCAAAAGAGGATGCAAATGGAAATACGGCTGTGGAGCCACCATCTGTGAAAGGAGGATCTTCTTCTTCCAGTGTGAAAATGTCCATAGCTTCATCTTTGTCCGCCCTTGCTTCCTACAATACAGGCCCTCTGAGAAAGGAAGGTGGCGGGTAGACTATGGGGTTTGAAAAGCTTTGGAGGAACCAGTAGGCTTCCACAAGGGCCTGCTTCTGGTATCATTCTTGCAGACCACTGAGCTTATTCCTATGGGTTCAAATGTTTTAGAAATAAATGAACAAGGGATTTTGCATGAGAGGTTTCTGTTTACTTTTTGTCTTGTACTGTACTTTGGATGATCTAGCTTTTTATAGAGATAGTAATCATCTAGGTGAGTATTATGAGTCACCCGCTGAAAAATAACAGGTTGCTCTTGTCTGTTAAAAAAAATACCTGCTATCCTTTCTGAATATGAAGAAAATAGAAGTTGTTCTACCATATGCCTACTTTCTATAAAAATCAGCTAGATAATGATACTTCTGATCTCTTATTAGTATTTGTTGACAGGGTTACAATCAAGTGTTTTAAGTCTAAAATTCAAAAATATTTTGGCACTGTCAAGGTTACTCTGAAAATATTTAGAACATTATTTTTTCTTGCTTGTGCTTCTAGGAACGTTTCGTAAACTCGTAGCTGAAATCTGATTCCTTACCAAAAAAGATATGACCTATTTTTTGAATGCATATAACCTTTTGAAACTTGTAACTTGATGAAATCTATTTGGACTTGTTTTCATGGATCTAGCAAAAGAAAGCTCTGGGATCTCAGTATTCATTTTTTTTTGCTTAGTATCTGTTTATAGCTCAAAGCCTACATAAAGCTATTCAAAGAAACTACTAGAAGAATTTCTCGTGAGTATTAGCTGAATTACTTAGTTCAAATTTGCTTCAGTTTCAAAAACAATAAAAAACTATTTCACTTAAATATTTGGTAAAATCAAGTCAACACAAAACATCAATTAATAAAAACCCAGTCTGATTCAGATGACAGGCATAATTTTGGTTTCATACAGTAAAAGTTGCACTAAAGTGCGAGTAAATGAGAACATAGCTTTCCCTGCATTCTAGGAAACTTGGCAGCCTTCACTAGGGGCATTTCTACCAGCTATAATCATCATCATATTATTATTTCTTGCATTCCCTTAGCTGTGGGAAACATGATGAGTAAGAGCAGTCTCATAATGTATATTGATCACCCAAGTATTAATCTACTCAAACAATATTTACCACTCGCTTAGCACTTTTCATTTCTTTAAACATGAAAGCACTTTTAAAAGGCTGAGTGGGTCTGTATTTTTTCCATTTTACTTATGGAGAAAATGAAGCAGAGCACGACTAAGTGACTTTCCCAAGTCGTGACCTCAGAAGGACGAGTGAAGTGACTTGGGCCCTCATGCTCCCAGGACTGGAAGGGGAGACAAACTTGGCCAATTTCTCCAACTGTTGTTGTGCCTGCTATTGTAAATGCACATTTTTGTGAAAATGCCTCTCTAGATATTTACTCTCTGAAAATAACAGCTTCTTCCATGCTTGTTCTATCTCTCAGCTTTTTCGTCTCTACCTGTCTTCATGCCATTTCTAGGCTTGAAAAAAACATGCACACAAATCAACTGCTGAAGATTTCTAGGGCTGAATACGAGGTTTTCTTGTTCATCCTCTTGATCGTGGCGTACAGTCAATCTTAGGAAAAGGTGCTTGTAGGGAAGTCTAGTTCAGCACTTCAGCTTTACCAGACGTAGTACTTCATTTTTATCTCTTTCTGCCAGTACTCCAGCAGCAGTTTTCCAGGGGGCTGGGACAACGTTTTGTGAGAGATAAGATAATATAGTGCATACACACTGATTCCTAAAAAGTGTGCTTTCTAGCATACCACGTTGATAGCACAGCAAGTAAACAACAATAACTACCTCTCTGGCATACACATCCACAGCTATCGCTAAGGGACACTGCCATCCAAAACCTTTTCTTCCATGCAGTGCTGCACAGCTGGGCACGGGCACTGTGATTTATGGTCCATTGACTTCAGTTCCAGCTAGCCTCCTTTGAACCAAATTTTGTCTTTAAAACGTTGTTTTGTTCTTTGTTTGGAAAAAAAAAAAAAATCAACTGAGTTTTCCACCAGATTTGTAAAGTTCCAAATCCTTTTGTTTCAGTGACAAATACTTCTTCCATTAAGTCCTTTTACATGTCAGGGTGAAACCATCCCCAGGCTGATTTAAAGGCAAAAGACAGAAATGGGCCACTCCAGGCTTCCTGTAAACAGTTTAGATGAGAACAATGTGCTAATAGTTCCATGCAGTTTTCAGAGGCGGCTGAATTTGCTGGATTGCTGAGTCACTGACAAGCTGTAGCGTGAACGAGACAATAATTTCTTTCAATTAGAAACTCATACAGGCAGGAATATCCTTCAAATATGGAGGTAAAATGGAAATTTAGCTCCATTTTGGTGATGGATTCCTCCGCTGCCATAGAGCAAGCGGCAGAGGGTGGAACTATGCTTTTACTTACAGACATCAAACTTCTTTCCTTCTTTTCTTTTTCTTTCTTCCTTTGAGTATTTCCTAACTATCTTTTCTAAATTCATTTTACTGTTGGCTGACTGTCACTGGTTACCATAGCAACAACCTCTGGTAGCAGCAAGTCTGGGATGCCCGATGTGAGCATCTTCACATTTGAGCTTTGCCAAGGCTAGCTATTAATCCAGGGTTATATATTGGCTCAACACTGTAAGATTGCTCTATTTTTTCCCCCTTTAGCTGGTGCCAGTCTGCTTTTCCTGAGTTGGTTACATCTCTTTCCTCACATATCTGTTGGGCAATCTGGTGTTAATTTTCATTCTTTGATCTTTTTTGTTGGTTATTTTGGAGGACTGGTTAGCTTAAATATCTTTCAACAAAATATCATATAACACAGTTGCATTAAAGAACCTCTTTTTCAGTATGGTTCTTAATGAAAAAGAAGGATTTCAGGTAAACTTGTTCTTTGGACAAATATTCACAGTTTATTAGAACAAATTTCACTTGCAAGCTGTTTAAATGCTTTGCATGGCGTAACATTGGTTAGTTTTTTACTAGGGTAAGGGAGAAATACATTTAATGGTAGCGTGTTTGGAGACAGGCAACTAGTATGGAACAGATGTGAATGATGCAGCACTTAATGGCATCAGTGGAAGGGTATAACAGTCTTTAAAATTTTTTAAACCTCCATACCCTCACCATAAAACAATCCCTAATAGCAGTTGAAACCTTGCTGTAAAGCAGAAGTAGCAAAGTGGTTAAGAGTAGTTGGTTGGGAAATGAGAGCTGAAAGAGAAAACTGCAGTGCAGTGATTGGTTTGATTTGCTGAATAAATTGCTATGTTCAGATTCAATTTGTATCAATAGGCAAAGCACTGTACACCTGCAGAGCCTGTCACACTTGGTATCCAAAACTGTGACACAGCTAGTCTTAAACAATCTTTTTACCGTTGTCAATAATTAAAGCCAAAAAAACCCGAACCACCCCACCAAAAAAACAACTACTAAACTTATACTATTTGTGGTTTTATTCCATATACATGAAAAAAGACAGTAATGTTTCTTTGGGGTATTTCCTTAAAGAAACACAATACTTTTTATAAATATATGGAATATTGTAGTATTCTCAATGGATTATTTTAAAAGTAGCCAAGGGGTACTGTTCATTCAGTAGAAGAATTGCTCTTTATTAAACGTGACTGAAAGCTAGAAGCATAATATGCTGTCTCTTAATACAGTGGAAATTGCACTTTGATAATTTGCAGCTATGATGTAAAATGGGTAAATGTAAAGGCTTTTACATTTGCACCCAGGCAATTGATGTTTATCCCTGTCTGCAATCCCTGCAGCTTTTCAGAATTGAGAATAGCTGGTTCCCAGGGACTGCTTTCCTTGGGTTTTGNATTTTTTATTTGGTTGGGTTTTTTTTTTTTGAGTTTGGAAAAGTCTCTGCAGGGTTGCTTGGAAGTTTGAGTTCAAACTGCTGTGATGGGAGTTTTAAGGAGAAACAGGACTGAACTCTTATAAATGATTGATGTAGAATAATATTTCTGGAGAAAGGGGAAGGATGGATCTTGAGAGGAGGGATAATGGCTCCAAGGTGTAGAAGCTTATTTGGACCAACCCTAGTAGATTTTAGGGGAATTCCTCAGGTATTTAGAAAGTTGCAGACCTGACTGAGAGGCCTGTCAGCTTAATATCTTCTATTAGGGAATTCCATTTATTTCTAGGAGAATAGAGTCTAAATTAATTATTTGTTCGAGAGAGTAAGTAGGGTGAGTTCCTGCTGAGTACCTTTTGTCCTGACTCTTTGAACTGCTACACTCATACCTGATGTTAGTCAGAATCCTGAAGATTCTGTTTCTTATGGTAAACATGCATCTTTTTGCTCAGCACAACACCCAGTGCAAACTTTGAAATGTTGCTTATTAATTACAGCTGACATTTGTGAGCTTGGGATCAGGCTACTTTTTGAAAGAAATGCCTACATGGCAAATTTCAAAAAACATTATGGCAGTTGCAACCCAAAAGACCTACGGACTGTGCTCTAAACTCTTTTTCAACCTTCCTTAATATTAGTTTAACACGCTAATGTTTAATCCAAGTGTTTGAGTTTTAAATATTAAACATTGCCATTTTCCTCTGGACACTTAAAACAATATTAAAACATGAGTGAACACGAGCATCTTGTTTAATTATTGTTAATGGTCCAGGCAAATTCCAAGACTGAAATATCAGCAGTTATTACACATCTAAAGGAAATGAGATTCTATTTATTCTTGGTGACAGGTATTTTCACCATGTGAACTTAAAATATTTTGAGCTGCTGCAGCCTTCTTCGATAGATAATTCCTTTACACTGGAGGGAAGTTTGGTGTCAGGATGAAAATGATGCTCAATTTTTGATGACTGACAGAAAGAAGGTCTCCTTCCTAATATAGATAGTGACAGTCTGTGGTCAGAAGTATATTTTCAATTTGGAATATATATCACTGAGTATTCTGGCCTAAATTTTTACAAACCTGTAGTTTGGCCCTGTATCTAATGTGAGAGCTTCACATTGTAGGTTAATAGTCTCAAAAATACCCAAAATATTATGGAAAAGTAGTCTTAGAAATTTGTACTTACATGGAAAACAGTATATTTTAAAGGCCATATGTAACTACTTGGATTTAATAGATCTTCTGCATTTGTGGGGGGAAAAAAACAAACAAAAAAGCAAACAGAAAAAGCAGGGGNGGAAGGGCAGGGAAAGCTTGGTTTTGAGTGGTGGATGAAGGCCAGAAGGTGGTCCAAAAAAAAAAGGGGTGGGGTGGGGTAGGGGAAAGACCTTTGACAGTGGGTTTGGCCAGTCTGTTAAACTGGGTTAAATTAAGTTCTTTAACCTCAATCTCTAACTTTGTTCACAGACCTAGTTAAATTGGTGGGTAGGCTGGCTCACCATACTTCCTTCAGGCTACACAGAAGGAACAATTAAACACTCTTTTATGTAGTCGCTGCTGGAAACAGTAGAAGCTGTGCCACAAAGTGTTTGGCTGCATGGTAGAACTTGTACCTATTCACCTGAAGAAATAAAAGGTATTTCTGAAATAGAAGTTCAGAGGCCAGTGGATTTATTGGCTGCAGCTGTGAAGGTGAGTGGCTAAAAGCATGAGCAGTAGTCATGGCCATTTCGCTGTGAAGATGCCAAAAAAACCCCAAACAACCAGCTTTCTGTGTTCTAGGGATTTTTTTTTGCTGATAAAGTTTATTTCTAAGCATGAAAGCTGTATTTAGTTTCCAGTTTTTAGACAAAGTCAGGCGCCCTGACATTTTCTGTAAGTAAACAGGATTGTGTGAAGGAAAATTTTGATGACTCCTTTGTTTCTCCTAACAGAAACAGCAAGCAAATTCTCCAGTAATGGCAAAACATTCAAGATAAAATATGCACGACAGCATTAATTGTTGCGGTATACTAAAAACTAGATGGATTGTTGTACTTGTGTCACGCTTCAAAAGCGTGATCTTTTCTTACATCATTTTTAATACATCGTTTTGTTAGAATTGCCGTAGATATGCAGCACTTGTGGTACACAGAGAGGTTTGCCTGAGTTGCTGTCAAATCTCAGTTCGTTTATAGAAATCTTCAAGGCACTTTAGCCGAAAGGGATTTGGTCTTGTGGTGCCAGTGTGCGCTGCCAGCTTTTCTTCTTTTACTATACCTATGTTGTGGGTGGACGGGCCGTTGTCTGTCTTGCTCTACTTTTAGGGAGCTTTGCACCCTTCAACCGTGTTGTTAAAGAAGGTGAGGAATCCCTTCCTACACATCTTTATTGACTCTCAGGCTTCTGAGAGGAGGAGGAGGGTCCTGAGTTTTGATTTCTTGTTGCTTTTAGAACTAGCAGACAAGAAGCATGGACTTATTGAACAAACGAGATCAGACTTGGATGATGATGCAAATGATGATTCAGAAGAGGTTTTAAATGAAATGCCAATAAATATGATCACAGGTCATACCTACTATTTCTTGATCAGTGGGCACAGCTCTGTATGTGTTTGGTACCCAAAGCCATTAAGCCATTTGTTTGCAATGCTGACAGTTAAACTGTAAAAGCCACATGCCTGAAACAGAATTACTATGCTAGTCATGGAAATATTCCTCGGTGTACAGAGACAGACAGCTTCCTGAGGCTGTGGCTTCTTGATAGGTAGGTAAAGACCTACAAGTCAAGCAGAAATTGAGAGGATATTCAAGGATCTATCTGTTTTTTTCTTGATTGTGAGGGAAGGGATAAATAATTAATAACAGCAAAACAAGTCTAGCAGTATGAGGCGAGCGGCTTTTTCTGCCATGTGACAAACATTTTCTTCATTCATGCATCATAAGCCTGCAGCTTTTGTCAGTGTTTTCCTTAGTGTTCCAGTACAGAGCCCCAGAGCATATCCGTACTACTTGTTCTTGGAAGTATATTGAAATAATGACTGTGATTCAGGCTGAGGTGAATGGAAAAGGGAGGGACTTCTAATTTGTAGTGACTAGATAAGTACTGTTCATGAGCTTGCATTTACTCGCTCTTTGCAAAGATGTGATTTTTTCAAAGGTATTAACCTGCATGTGCTGCTTTTTACTTGAAACCATAGAGTGATTTCAATTACAGGGAGCTTATGAGGAACAACTCTTGAGGCCTGATTTGCTACTGCCTTTCTTTAATACAGAGTAATACCAAAACAATAACAGATCAAAGTGGTAGTATTTACATTACCAAAGTGTAAAAAAAAAAAGATGCAAAATGGTAATTTATTAAGAGTTTGTTCATTAAGCCTCCTGAATGATAACAGATGCATCAGTTCTTCCAGAGAGTGGGACATGTGGTGCTGGAGGGATTTTACCTGAGGAATAATGTTTCAACACACACCTGGCAGGTTGAATTGGTGAGCTTTCTGAGGTGGACGGCTGACACCTGTGAGAGGAATATATTTGCTTTCTCCAGTTTTTTGGATTTGGGAATGGTTGCAGCTGTTAGGCTTCCTCTAAATTCTGCCCCCCTAGACAGCTGGTATTACTGCCGTGCAAAACTCCAGTTGAACTTTCTTTGTCACAGGCATTCTGAGATGGAGTCACCGGGTAATTTTCATTGATTTCCCTGAGAACTCATTTGCGACACAGAGTCATTTTAGGTACTTGACAATGATTTGATTGGTTATTATTTTGTTTCAATTAGATCGCATATTGCATGTCACAGCAAATTGAAAAGATTCCATAAACACCTGTTCCAAATTGTGGTTTTATGAGTTAAATTTAGTTCTAAAATATTTTAACCATGATTTTTTTGTTACCTGTTGTTGGTTTTTTTTATTCTTGTTGTTTCTTAATGGTACTCTCTTTTTTTCTTTTTCCTTTTTTTAAATTTGCTTTGTTGGGATCTTTCTCAATTCCCATTAAATACATAGGACTTAAATATAAATTGAGCAATAGAGATAAGCTACTTGTTTATGAATGTTAGGGATCTCAGATGATGGCCACCTAATTTTTTAATGTTACATTATTTTTAGATTTCATTTTATATTACTCTGTACCTTTAATTGCCAGATAACATTATTTGCAATGGCAAGTGATGAAGGCAGTGTGTCCCACTAGTGGCCATTACCTGCAACTTGTGACCAGTTTGCATTCTAATCCATTACTAGCAAGTGATGTTTTAGGTTCATTTATATAAAAATGTCATTGTATTTCAAGATTTGTAGTCCAGTAAGATACGCTACTTTAGAGAATATAGGGATTTACAAAATTTAGTGCTTTAAAATAAAGGGAGAAGCTTTCCAAGTTTCTTTTCAAGCAACTTTTTGCAGAGTGAAAGCAAAATATATACATATCAAGAAAGCAGAGTATGATAGACATCAAGAAAAACCTGGAACATTTATCTTCTTTTTTTTTCATCACATAGTTTGAAAATCTCAAATAAAGGCTATGTTGTTCTTTTCATTTTAACTAGAAAATTCTCAGCAATACCGAGGTAGTACGAAGAAAATATTCATGGATTGTTATGTTATAGTCACAGTTTCTCCCATTTCCCAAAATGCACAGCTGCTGTGTCATTTTAAGATTTAGAAGTCACTGCATTTACGTTTTAACGATCAATGGCAGCTGTTGATCTGAGTCATTAATGAGATTTTGACTGCATCTGCATTTAAACCGTGTATATTCTGCAAGAGACAGAGTATGCTTGGAAAATGAGATTTCTGTCATGGTAATAATAAAGAGTTTTACATGCTCAAGCTGAGAGGATTCACTCTCATGAATCCTCTGCTCTACCCTGTGGAAGGTTACACAGTACAAACTTTCTATTAAATGAAGAAGGGGCAGAGGGAGAACTCTTGCTGCGATTTCAAATAGAGCCCTTTGGTCTACAAGCACATAGAAAATGGCCCCTAGGTGAAGGTACCTGCCACTTCTATGTTGAGAGTAAAGTAGTAGAAAAGTCTCCTCAAAGTGAAATGTGATTTTGTAGCTCACTCATTTATTAAAATGCTATCTATTACTTCCTTTGAGGGCAGCAGAGTACCTTGAGAATGACAAATGGAGTGCATACAGTGTCACTTGGGGGATGTTTAATATAATGTCATAGATATTTGCGTATAGTTAAACCGCTCTTAAGAATGGCAAATAATGACCTTCCCAAACAATGTCCAAATTGAAATTCTGTTCCATAAAATCCCTCCTTATAATTAGGTTTTCTTGTATTATTTTTTTAAGGTTGTAGGTATCAGTGGGTTTCTGTATCGGTAATAACTTGCTTACAGGTTAGTAGAGAAAAATATAAATCTTTTTCAAGGTACAAAGTGAATTTCTAAGAGGGTTTGCCTCTTGCACACTGCCTTCTGTGATGTATGTATTTCATTAGCCTTTCTATCCTTTCACTCAGAGATTTGTTCTGTCTACATCAGATCATTGGGAAATTGCTCTGCTTAATTTATCCTTGCCAATATGCTAAATTAAATTCCCAATATAACGAAAAGACAGAATTTTCCAAATTAGAAGTTGGTGAATATGTGCAAAGGCCCAGAGTGAACCATGATAAAGTTTTCTTGTAGAAGTGCTGCAATGTTGTATTTAGTCCTATTTAACAAGGACTAATTATAGGCGTCTCACTGGGTCCTCAGTAAAGCTGCATCTTTTTCAGGCAATTGCTAGTTATAGTCTAAACAGGCCAATTGCTGTTGAAAAGCCCAAAGTACTGCCCGTTAGGACATGTGAGAAGTAGCTTGGAAGAGCTATAGGAGGATGAAGATGCTTGCAGAATGTTGGGACCAACCTACTATTTCAAACATCTCACTTTCATGGAGATTAAATCTGTAAATTGCCCAAGGCTTCTGGTAGAGAAGTAGCACACAGCAAAGTAACAAATCAACTAAATACTATCTTGCTTTCATACAATATACACCTGCTACTCATTTCTAATAAGGCTAAGAGTCACAATCATAAAATCATAGAATCATAGAATGGTTTAGGTTGGAAAGGACCTTGAAGATCATCGAGTTCCAACCCCCCTGCCATAGGCAGGGACACCTCCCACTAGACCAGGTTGCCCAAGGCCACGTCCAGCCTGGCCTTGAACACCTCCAGGGATGGGGACTCAACAACCTCTCTGGGCAACCTGTTCCAGTGCCTCACCACCCTCACAGTGAAAAACTTCTTCCTAATGTTCAATCTAAACCTGCCCTCTTCCAGTTTGAAGCCATTCCCCCTTGTCCTGTCACTACATGCCCTAGTAAAAAGTCCTTCCCCAGCTCTCCTGTAGGCCCCCTTTAGGTACTGAAAGGCCGCAATAAGATCTCCGCGGAGCCTTCTCTTCTCCAGGCTGAACAGCCCCAACTCCTTCAGAGGAGGATCAATAAACAATTGAACAATCATAAACAATCATAAACACTGCTTTAGAAACAGTTTTCTAAAACATCCAAAGTCACGAATAATGGTTGATTTATAGGTTATTCATTATTTGGAGTTAACTGTGTTGGAATTTGGCTGGCATGGACAGTTTAGGAACAGATACTACTTCTGATTTGGCCAGAGGCATTAAGGACGATTAGACATGATGTTTTGATTGACAACAAGAATAACATCTTTTTTTTATCTCTTTCAAAAATTATCCACTGCTGATTAAGATTATTTCTTCATCCCATTTGTCCTATACAAACCTTTGGTTTGGCCAAGTGCCAGCTCTCAGTTCTTCAGCGTCATCATCTCATTTACAGCAGAGAGCTTATCCTTTGGCTTTTGACATACTATGTTGCAATTGCAGCCTGTGTTAGCACTAAATCTTGCCACTTGGGCATTGCAAATCTTAATAACTAGTAAGAATTAAATAATTTCATATGAATAACTACAATTGTAGCAGACACATTCCCTTGGAGAATTTATGACTATGTGATTGTGAGTCTCAGTTCTTTTTGAGCTTGAGTAGAGGACAGAATATCCATAGCCCGTGTGTACCTCACCACATCATCTAGATGTTGAAAAACTCAGATTGTAACATATTTACGAGTTTCTCCATCTACTCCTTCATCCCATGTCAGGAGTTCATAGAATCATAGAATCACTTAGGTTGTAAAGGACCTTTAATATCATCGAGTCCAACTGTTAACCTAGGACTGCCAAATCCACCACTAAACCATGTCCCTAAATGCCACATCTACACATCTTTTAAATACCTCCAGGGATGGTGGCTCAACCAATTCCCTGGACAGCCTGTTCCAATGCTTGAAAACCCTTTCTGTGAAGAATTTTTTCCTAATACCCAATCTAAACCTACCCTGGTGCAACTTGAGGCCATTTTGTCCAATCACTTGTTACTTGGGAGAAGAGACTGACAGCCGCCTTGCTACCAACCTCCTTTCAGGTAGTTGGGAGAGAGTGATAAGGTCTCCCCTGAGCCTCCTTGTCTCCAGACTAAACAATCCCAGTTGCCTCAGCAATATAGGAACATTACCAGAGTATGCAGGGATGCAACAAGGAAGAGTAAGGCCCACTTGGAATTAAACCTGGCAAGGGATGTCAAGAACAATAAGAAGAGCTTCTTCAAGTACATCAGTAGTAAAAGGAAGACTAGGGAAAATGCGGGCCTGCTGCTGAATGAGGTAGATGAGGTGATGGAGGATGCAGAGAAGGCAGAGATACTGAATGCCTTCTTTGCTTCAGTCTTTACTGCTAAGGCTGGCCCTCAGGAATCCCAGACCCTGGAGGTAAGAGAAAAATTCTGGAGAAAGGAAGAATTTCCTTTAGTCGAGTATGATCAGGTTAGAGATCATTTAGGCAAACTCAACACCCACAAATCCAGGGGCCCTGATGGGATGGACCCACGAGTGCCAGGGAGCTGAAAGATCATAGAGATAACAAAGATGTTATTGCAAAGCCACTCTCCATCATCTTTGAAAGGTCATGGAGATCAGGAGAGGTGCCTGAGGACTGGAGGAAAGCTAATGTCATGCCAGTCTTCAAAAAGGGCAAGAAGGAGGGCCCAGGAAACTACAGGCTGATCAGCCTCACCTCTATCCCTGGAAAGGTGATGGAATAGCTTATCCTGGATGTCATCTGTAAGCATGTGGAGGAAGACAATGTTATCGGGAGTGGTCACCACGGATTCACCAAGGGGAAATCATGTTTGACCAATCTGATAACCTTCTATGATGGAATGACTGTCTGGGTGGATGAAGGGAGACCAGTGGATGTTGTCTATCTTAACTGTCTATTTCAGGAAAGGCTGAGAGACTTGAGTCTATTTAGCCTGGAGAAGAGAAGACTGAGAGGGGATCTTATGAATGCTTATAAATATCTAAAGGGCAGCTGTTGAGAAGATGGGGCCAGACTCTTTTCAGTGGTGCCCAGAGACCAGACAAGGGGCAACGGGCACAAACTGGAACACAGGAAATTCCATCTACGTGAGGAAAAGCTTCTTTACTTTGAGGGTGACAGAGCACTGGAAGAGGCTACCCAGAAAGGTTGTGGAGTCTCCTTCTCTGGAGATATTCAAAACCCACCTGGACGCGATCCTGTCCAACCTGCTCTAGGTGAACCTGCCTTGGCAGGGGTGTTGGACTAGATGATCTCCAGAGGCCCCTTCCAACCCCTACCATTCTGTGATTCTGTGATATTCTATGCAGCAATACAAAGAATTAAGTTTATGCTGGGACAGGAGAAGCAAAGAATTTGTTATCTTTGTTATTACTGGGACCCTATGGTTTATTTTAGGATTAAAAAAGAAAAAGGTATATATGCATAAACCATATATTTATGTTAAGTATGTTACATTTATAAGTATACTTAAGTATTATTTATGTTTATACTTATATTAAGTATGGTTAAGCTTTTCCAGTTACATAACTGTTTTCATGGAAACGTGGCTTATGTCCTGATAAAAACTACAAAACAAAAAATCTGTCCTTTACCATTGGTGTCTTCCAATCACACCATTCCTGATTGAAAAGCCTGAGAAAAAGGAGCATTTCGGCTGTAGGAAAAAACAATTCAGAACCATTAAGCATAGCTCAATCTCCCATACTGATGGGTAAAAAAAAAAGTCACTTTTGGACTGAGGTTAAGCATAGTGTATGTTAAATCCCAAATAATGTGTAGAGAAAGCTACAAGCAAATGAAAGAGTACTGCATAGAATTGAATACTATTGTATGTATTATATAGATAAAGTTGTAACAGACTGGAGAGCATAAACCTTAGTAGGCCTTTGTTTCAATACACTCAAGAGCATCCCTAAGTTTCACCTTTGGTACCAAAGCCTAGCTTGTAATTGGGTAAGTGATATTTCCAGGTTTGGAAGGTTCACTTTTAAGAATCGCTGAGTGGGGCCTTGTAACATTCTGCACATTCACTTTTTTTGTCATTTAAAATAGGCATGAATTCTCTTTTCTGTTTTGAGAATAAACTTGCCATAATGGGAGCAGATGCGATATGCTGCTTGTTGGTACTTCTTCCAAAACTGAATTTCAAGTGTACAGTGATGCTAAACAAAACAGTGTGCCCTTTCTTCAGCTGAGATGCTAAAATCTATCCCATCCGTATTTCATTCCATGCACATTTCTACCTAATCTAATTGGATCTGAACTTCTAACATGAGAAGATTATTTTAGTGGTTAGAGAAGTGTATTTATTTGTCCATACCAGGCACAATGTATAACAAAATAACACATACCCAATATGAGGTAGAGGAAAGAAAGCACAATATGTTGTTTAGATTTAATATGCAAAACAAGAATATAACATGCATTTTGTAACATGAATGAGGTAATGTTATTGTGGGAAACCTAATTTTGCATAATCGTAATGAAATATTTTTTATTTTAATAGTTGGCTGGCATTTATGCTTCTTTGCTAAGAAAGGGAAAGTAAATTAGTTGGAATAGTTTTCAGTAATTATATAGATTTTTCATATGAAAATAATATTTGACTTCAGGCCATGCTTTTTAACGGATAACAAAATTCAGAACAGAGGACTAGACTTGAAAAGGTAGGCTGGCAGACTTGAAAAGGTAGCATGGGCATCTAGGTGAAAACTTTTTTGTTGCAAAATAATAATCATTTAGCTAAATCTGCTCTTCTGATAAGATCTTCTGCTACTTCTTCAACAATATGAAATACCGAGAAAGAAGCTAACTTATAAACTAAGTGGTTGTTAGTAAAAATAAAATGCCCAAAATATGGCTGGAAATACAGTATTTATGCAGCATCAGGGTATATTTTTTGCATTTGTGTAGTAGTTAATAAGAAAAAATACAATATATTCTTTTCCCAGTAGGTGGCTTTCAAATTAAAGGTATTTCATTGTTTCATGATTGTGGAATTGTTATCAATGAGAATTAAGTCTTAATAAAAATTTAAAAGGTGAAGAACAATACACATACCAATTATCTTGAGCTCATGTTTGTAAATACTCATAGGCTGGGAACACCTCTCATATTCCTATGAGACCAGCAGTATTCATACTTTTTATTATCCCACGTAATATAGGATCCATTCCTTCTAGGCTTTTAAAATTAAATTCCTTGCTGTTGCTAACCAGCTCTTCCTCTTTTGCTATTGAACGTTGTACTACAAAAGCGTATTTATAACAGTGTGTTCAGTGCATGTCTTGGGGACTGGATTCAGCCTAAACCCAGTCTTGCAGACTAACTGTAAACCCTCAGACTTAGCTAAACTGTATGGTGAGTGCATGTGGATGTCTCAAAAGACAGCACTGACACAAATATGTAATCCACATAGTGCTTTGTAGCATTGTGCAGGATATACCAGCTGAAGATGGGAGAGGTAGAACATAAACTTTTTATGTTACCTTAATATTTTTTCCTGGAAAAAAGGAGAAAATAATCATAGGACCATGTGTGATTAGTGAAGCATGCATCTGAAAGCTGAAAAAAATAATCAGTACCAAAGCAGAGACAATTCACAGAATCATAGAACAGACCAGTTTGGAAGGGACCTCAGAAGATCATCTGGTCCAACCTTTTGTGGGAAAGAGAGCCTTGAAGAGATTATCTAGCACACTGTCTTGAAAACCCCCAGTGATGGAAGTTGTTGGGGAAGGAGAGGAGACAAAGCACACCACGTCTTTCTTCATAATAGCTAGTCACATCTTAGCTCAATTGGAGCTGCCCATCTTCTCTCAAGTATTATCCCTGGGTCAGGTATCTTCACGGTCTCTCTGCAGTGTCCATTTCATGAGCGCTGTCTGAATTTGGTTTCTCTTCAAGGCACTTAGAGCCCTCCAGCATTTTGTTCACCCAGCTAGCCCTACATACGCAACTGCTCTCTGTGCCTTCAGCCCCAGTATCTTCACTTACTTTCTAGTTGCCCTCAAACCCCCACAGAATTTACCAGGGTTTGTGCTGGGTAGGTGTCAGATGAAAGCAACAGCAGCAGTAAATTGAACCTCTGTAAAGGTGGTCTGGTTTATCTCCCTGCTATCTAGTTTAATAACTTCGGTTGAATGAGGCCTCTGACAAGTTGGTTGAATCTTAATCTTTGAAAAATTGGTGGTTTTAATGCTACATAACTAAATTGGCTTTTAGTTTAAGACCAATAATAACAAACAGACTACTACCATTTTCCTCCAAAACCTCTAACAGGTAACTATTGTAAATACTTAAAGGTTTTCTCAACCCCCAGCTTTGGGAATATAATGAAATTAATACCAGTGGAAGGAAGAATTATTTAAGAATACTGTTCAAAATCAATGATACTGCTTCTACCAAGTATCTTTCACACCCTCTTTTTGATTGAGTTTTAAGTTAACAGATCTGATTTGAGGAAAATTTTTTTTAGGCTTGTGCCTATCATTATTTACTGGCACTGGAAGTCTTCACATAGGAAAGAACTAGGGAAAGTAAAGCTAATGAGTGAGAAAAGAAATAGTTTAAGAACAAAAGGGGAAAAAGAATACCTTATCTCTCTGAGCAGCAAGACAGGCAGAAAGGAGAAAAAAATGTGGTAAGGAAACTGTGGAGAATAGGAAGCATAAGAAGCAAAGTGTCTCTTGTTTGGAGACACTGCATATGTCTTCCAGCTGCAGGATGTGAAGCAGGATGTCAGTAGCATAGCTGGAGGTTAAGGTAGGGCTTGAAGACAATTGGGACACATGGAATCAATTGTATAACTGCCACAGCAAAAATGTATTTGGTTCTGCATCTAGAAATTTCACAGTTGCTCCAAACACATGCACAGTGCTATATAGCTTACAGCAATGGTTATACTAATTGACAATGGGTGGCAAATCCAGTCAACTAACTGGAATGGAGTGGAGTGGAATACAATAGAGCATAGGACAATTACTCTGCAAATGGGAAGACCAAAGTCCTAATATTAGGATTTCATAGGGGCTACTAAGATACTAGGGTAGTACTAGGATAATAGTAAATGGATCAGAATAGTGATTCATTAATACACAATTTCCCTCCAAAACTGCCCCTATGTCACAAGAGAAAATGCAAACACAACAAGCAAAGCAAAGAACAAAATAATCAAACAGCCGGAGGTGGGAAAATCTACTTCCAGGAACTTTTCTCCAAATTCTTTTTAGAAGTATTGTCTTTTAAATCATGAAACATGGACATAACCTCTCTTTCAAAACTTTTCAGTGGTTGGTCTGAGTAAGATTCCCAAGAATATCAAGAGTTGTAAGTGCCAAGTCCTTCTTTGAATCTTGGTAAGGTCTTGACATAAGTGACATCCTGTGGCATCGAGTTCCATAATCTAATTATGTGCAGCATTAAAAAGTATGTCCTTTTATCAGATTTGGAGCTGCTGCTTTTCACTTTCACTTAGTGTCCTTTTGTTCTTGAATTATGAGATGCAGGACTACAGAAGCTCCTGATCTATTTTCTCTTTGCCACTTACCATTTTTATACTTTCATCATATCCCTCCTTATTCATCTTTTTTTTTCTAAGGTTAACAATTCCAATTTTTGTCAGTCTTTTCATATGAAGGCTTCTCTATATGCCTAATTATCGCAATCACTCTTCTCTGAATACCTTCTAATTCAGTGATATCTTTTTTTGTGATGGGGTGACCAGTACTTCACACTGTTCCAGAGGAGGGAAAATTATTGATTCATATAATGACATTATATTTTCTTTCTTGTTCCTCAACTCATTTCTAATGCATCTTAATGTTTTATTTGCTTTTTTGACTGCATTTGCACATTAAGCAGTGCTCTTCATTGAGCTGTCTGCAGTGAGGCCCAGGTGTTTTTCCTAAGTTGGCACTCTTAATTGACATCTCTGGTAAAGTGAATGATTTGTTACAGGTGTTTTGTGGTTTTTTTTTGGTTTTTTTTTTTCCACCAAAATGCATTTCTTTCCATTTACATACATGATTTTCACCTCTTTTAAGATGGCTCCTCCATCTAGCTTGGTCAGTTAGCTCTGAAGTTTCCTGTCTTCTTCAGACTTGGTTAACTGATTTTTTTTTTGTCTTATCTGCAAATTTTGCCACATTGCTGTTCAGTCATTTTTTTTCACATTAATTAATATATTTTGAACACCTGGTCCTTGTATGGTTCCTTGAAGCACCCTGCTGTTAACTTCTTGCTGTAATGAAAATTGACAATATATATGCATTTTTTTATCTTTGAGAAAAGTTTTGCTTCATTTTGCATCTTATCCCAAAATGACATAGTCTCTGACTGAGATGGAGACTAAGATGGTCTCTTCAGAGGAACATTGTTCTTGCCACATTTATTCAGTTATTCTAACAAGGTTAGGGCTCGGATGGATACCTTCACAATTAAAGCTAAATCCTTGAGAGACAACTATACTCTTTGTGATCACAAGTATGGAAGTTAAGGACATTAGTTAATTCATTCAGTGTGTTTGGCAAACGCATTCAAAATTAAGATGAGAAAGAGCGTTTAACATAGCAGTTCTTAACACTGTCTTGATGATAATCCTAAAAAATGGGATTATAGTCAGTCTAAATAGGCAGGAATATAAGAGTCTGCTTCTTACACCTGAGACTGTGTGTGAAAATAAAAAGGAAACTAGTGATAAGGTCTAGGCAGCCGTTAATTTTCCAGACTTTCTTTCAAAATCTGGTATGAACCAAGATATTTTAAGATTTGGAATCCCCAAAGTGCTTGTGGAAAAGGGGAAAGGCAAACTTATGTTGAGGCTTTATATGTCCTGACATCCCCTAGGCCTGCTTATTTCCTGGTATCTCTCTCTCTTTCTCTCAAGTGTTCCCCATCCTCTCCCTGAGAGAGTCTATGTCTGCTTCATCAACCCTGACTGCCTACAGTATGCAACAGACTCCACCACCTTTCTTCACAAAGAAGATTGCTTGCACAGAGGAAGGCTCCTCAGACTGCTTGGGACACCTTGCACAGATGCATGCTACTGCCTTGAATTCAGAACGGACACTAAAAGAGATCCTGAACATGTTGGTGGAAATGTGATCAGTCACCTGCAACTCAGACCCTACCTGTTTGGTAAAGGACCTATAAGGACAACTAGAACTTCTCGCCATATTGCCAAAGTTTTATCTGGGAAATACAGTATTTTCCACACTATAGTCCACCCAACCCTAAAACCAAACTATTTTGGGTGGGATGGAAGTTGACAACAGGTATCAAGTGTTTCTTTTCTGAACGAGCCTATTAAAATGCTAGTAACCTCTCTACAACTAGTACTGGAGCCTAAAAAGATTTGAGGGCAAAACATGGAACATAATCTATGGCTATCTGTGGACCAATTACACATAAATACATATATATGCACACGTGTATATCTCTGTGTATATGAGTATACTCATATACTACATATATTCTTTTTCCTTGAGCGAGCTATTTTGATATAGGCAAATACAGGATGCTGAATTATAAGAGAGTAACAGTAAAACTTGCCACCGTGACCTTTTTTTTTCATGCAGAGCGACACAAAAATTATCAATATAATATAGCACAATCAAAAATACAGAGTTTCTTATTTAAAGGAAGAATACGAAGAAAACTTGGTGCTCTCCACTTAATTTTGGAAAGTTCTAGGATACCACAGTGCTTGTGCAGCATAAGAAAGTGACAGGGATAGAACATAAATTGTACAGTCACACCTATTAATGAACATAATGTTATATTAATGACGCTTTTGCATCAAATATAAGAACAGAAACTGTACTATGTGCCATTTAGTTAATTCACAGGAAAAAAAATATGTATGCCAAAAATACGAGCTCACTGCAGTGAACAATTCAAAGCTGAATGCTTTTCACAATATATTTGCAAAATAAGCAGCAACCTAATAAAAACTTATGTAAGTCTTTACAGTTTGCCAGCCAAACCTAAGAGAATGACTTAATGTTAAGTGATTGAAGGCTGAGTTTTGCAGAAACAATGCATATGGAAAACAGTGAGAATACTGTGCCTACTGCTGGCTTCATACTGCAAATATCCATGCTTTGCATTTGCTGTGGGTTAATATATCTCTTGAAATGTGTGTATATTCAGACAGTATTAAGCGATAAATATATGCCTTTTTAATGGGGCATTGCGATTTGGGAGAATATCACAGAATAGTTTTCAACATCTCTAGAAGGCTGTCACTCATTAAACAAAGCCTGTAGCGCACTATTTTTCATGTAAACCCACCATGATAAAATGTATCAATAAATAAGCATTAAAATGCTGTGTGAAATAAATCTGTATCCTGATAATATTCCAGTGCAGAATTGGCACATTTTTTCACAGGATTTCTCTTTCTTTTCTTTTTCTCCAGAACCTATATCAAAATTAATGTGAACATTATCAGTGCTTTTCAGGCAGGCTTCTTGGTTCTCTCCTTTCCTTAAAAGGCTGTGCATCCACCTGTGTTCCCCAGACTTTAGTAGGATATGAGAATCCATAAGAGCTGTTGCATTTTTCAAATTAAGTGTTTTAATACCTTCCCTCTCTCCATCCTGTTAGTTCCTGGTAATGACTTCTTCTTGGGGAGTGGTATCAATGCTTATAATTTTAATGTACAAGATAATAAGTGAAGCAACACAGTGGCAATAAGCTGTGAAGGATAATATTGGCTAACATACCTGTTTGTTTGGAAGGTCCTGTTTTATGTCCTTAAATCTGTGAAAAGATACCCATCAGCTTCAGGTCATGGGAGTTTCTGCAACTATTGGGAGCAGGCGTGAGTGGTGTTTTTAGTGCCTGTGCATTTCAAGTTTATATAAACCCTAAAATCATTGTGATTTTTTTTTTCTTTAGGCTAAGAAAACTAATAAAATTATGAGTCACAAAGGTAACCTTTCTGAATTTTAGCAGCTTTTTTTTTTCCTAAGATTCACAGCTATAAAAAAGTTTCTGTGTAAGGTCCTTACTCATCTATCCTACAGTTAATCAAGAACTGATACAATGTATTGTTTCTGCCCTTAGTGGGGATTTTCCACATATATATAGTCATAGAGACATAAATATATGCCATTGTCCTATTCAGTTCTTACAAATTCACTTAAAGGTAAAAATTGTATCAGTAAAAATCAATAGGAATTTTGTTTTTTATCTCAGTGGAACTCAGATTTCATCCAAATGTGACAAAAATACAGTTGAAAAGCTGTTTTTTATGAACACTCTCAAATCACTTGTGAGTTCACTTTTTTTTTGATGATGATGGAACTCTATTTTTCAAAGACATTGATTTTTTCCTGACACTTTTAATTATACTTGTCTATGTAAGACAAACTGTGATCCTCAAACCATCCAGTCAAAACTCTCAGAGCAGAATTATACATGGTTCCCAGAAGGAAACAGCTGAAAACAGTAAAGCTAGATGGACAGATACATTAATTATTACATTAACTTCAAATATATTTTTTTCCATACCGATTCTACTTTGAGAAATGGAGAATCTATCAAATCAAGTATTTGACAGGTAATGTACAAAATATCATTCCATTTATCTGTTAGAGAAGAAAATACTCTCCTAGCTGAATCTTACTAAAACAAACTTCTATGTTTTCATACTAACACAGATTTCACAAGATGCTTAGGTCTTGCCTATCCACAAGATATGCATATCCTCCTGTTCGTCCATATTACGGATTGTTTTAAGTATATTCATGTTTTGTTAGTAACATGTGAACATCAGCATTTGTGAATGTAGTCCATTTGTGAATGTAGAGTGGATTGCCTTTTGAAAACATAACTATCAGAGTGTTTCCTTTGAATTTTCCTAATTGATATGGAACTCAGGGCTGAATCAGTGGAAATATTTAATCTTTTCCTATCAGAATTAAGTACAGTATTGCAAATTCTTGTGATATATGCCCAAGCTCTTACTGACCATTCATTGTACAAACATATCAGACAAGAAGCATCATTAAAATTCAAGAAATTCTAGTCTGAAGATTTAAATGTTGTATTTATCTTTCTAGTTTTGTAAAAAGGATGCTGCCCTATGAATATCATCTTTATTTTAAAGGCAAGTCTTTAGTGTGTTACTTAATAGAAGTTAACTGCCTTGTCATTTAATAGCAGTGGTAACTGTCATAGCTTCACTCTCTAATTTGTTTTTCATTATTCATCAATTTTTTGTTTAATTTCAGATTCACTGATTTTGAACAGTGAAATCAGATTGGCTTTGAACTTTTAGGTTTCATTTCATATTCCACTGAGCAGGTGACATTCATGCAATACTAAGTTAGGGCTACAGGAGGGGGGGGGGGGAAAGAACAACCCAAAATAGCAAAGTGATAAAGTTTGTACTGTCTTTTTCTTTAAAATGTAAAAATATATTAATTCCATTGATTTCTTTTTATAACTTCAAAAGTACGTGTATGTTCAAGGTACTGGAATTTTTTGTCCCAGACGTATTTTAGGAAAGCAATTTAAAGATTTAGAGTACAGCCAGAAGTGTTGATAATAATGTCAATGTTACATCATAGCTTGCTACTGTACAATGTATTTTTTCTCACCAAAAGAAAAAAATAATATGCCACAGTACTTAATTTACAAAGAAGACGGCTGGTAAAGAAACATTATAATCCTGTGCCTAACTGTAAAAGAAGAATTTTAATGAAGCAGTAGTTAGTTTGCATGCAAACATCTCTGAACTGCCTTGTAAATTTTAGCCAAATATTTGAAGTTTGTCCATAACATTAACTGAGAAATGCGAGGTTTAAAATAGGGTATGTTATATAAGTTCTTCCTACCTCCCAGGAATTGGTAAATCCAAGTAAGCAGCTCTATCATGGGTGTCAGTCTGGATGTCTTTATACAGATTCAACTTAAAACCCTTCTCATACTTAAAACTTGCTTGGACAGATCTTGCATCTTTCCATATCCTTGTGGTTCTTCCTGGAGGGTCAATTCCTAGTAATTAGTGTGGTGGAAAACAAATATGAATAGGAAGGAAAAAACAATATTGTGTTGAGTAAAACTAATTCCACTGATTTTAATTAAACTTTTGATAAATAGGAATTAAAACTAGTTGACAGATGAATTTTTTGTTTTAATGAATTTAAAGAACCATGGATAGAAATGCCTTATTTCTTTCAAAATCAGTCTTTGTGTGCCTATGTCAGCTAAACATTTTCCTGTACACTTGAAATAGATTTGTGGTCTTTATATTATGTTGTGTATGAGATCACCAACATGTCTCCTATTAATGGAACTCCAAGATAAAGCTTTATGTTATAACATAATTCCATAGTCTTTTCCCCACCATTAGTACACAGCACAATGCTTTTTTTATGCTGCAGACAATCCATATTCAACTATCCTTTTTTTTTATTTTGCCTCTATAAGTTTTGTCTAAATTAAATGCATTCATTTTGCAACTGAGACAGAAAAAAAAATATTTTCTTCTTTTCCTGTCTCATATCACCCTATCACATTTAACATTCTTTAACTAAATAAATTGATAGTTGATACATATGTTGATCAAGCCTTTTCTTATGACTTGGTTAAAGGGGAAGTTTTCAGAAGCTGATGTTGAATACCTGGCTTGCAGTTCTCAATATGTTGAATTAGGATGCATAATTTATGGCTGACCTAATTAGTTGTGATATGTGGAAACAAATAGTTTTAACATTAAATACTGATACAAAAGGAACTTGGTAAGCTCTTAGATCACTCAATTTGTGTGAGAGAGATGATAAACTAAACAAAATCAACAAGGTGCCAGGAAATCATTCAGACATTTACAGTATAAGCTTTTCGGTGTCCCAGGAGATCAAAAGAAAAGTATGCGAGTGGTTGCACTTACCTGCTTCTCATCTTGAGACTTACCAAAGTAGTTGTCAGTGGTAGACCTGTGTTCAGCCAATCAGGAATCCAGTGTTAAGCAAAATGTATGATCTTTGTCCCCTTGGTAACAGTTGTGTTTAGCACATCACAAAACGTGTTGCTCTAATCATTGCTCTAATTGGCACCTTTGTTGACAGTCTCAGAAGAAAGGTCAAGACGTGGTTAGGCATGGGACTGGTGTACTGTCTTACAGCTGCAGCCTCCTTGGCTGAATGCTGCAATTTATTGAGCAGCCATGTGCTCTTTAAATTCTACTAATGTTTTAGCAAATTCCATGGGTAAATACCATACGCATTTAATCTTTTTACTTTCTTTTTTTCTTTTATGCTTTCCTACAGATAATGTGCTTACTGTGTTAAATCTAGGTGAGAGAAAATGAAAGTGAGGTGTTAAGTTAGTGAAAAAAATATCTGCAAACTGAACACTACATAAATTCGCTTACTGTTGACAGGCAGTGTTTTATACAGTGGAAGTATTAACACCACCTAGGCCAAGATACTTTGGGTATTTGAAGAAAGTACATATTAGAACACCTAAGTTTAAAAATGTCTATTCCATATATAGTCATATTCTATGAGGTAGGCACTCCTAGAGGGTGATTCAGAGCCCTAAATTAGTTGACTAAAGTTAGACAGTGTGAATACCTCCCACAGTAGCAATATGTTGCAGAGGGACAGAAAGGAGACAAGTGAAGGGAGAAAGGGAGGAACGCAGTGATAAGGACTATAAATGAAGTAAGTCTATAGTGAACTTTAGAAACTGTTAGAAATGAGCAGAAGTTTTTCGACAAAAGGGAGATCGGAGTGCTCAGTACAGCACATACTCCAAACCCAGTAGCATCTTCATAGGTAACGGTAACAATAGTGTAGGTATCACACCTTCAGCTGTGAATATCCATACAAGCATTTATTATATCTGTATTACAATTGTTCCTGGAGTCCCCAGTCAATACCGGAGAACTAAAGTACATATATAAATAATTCCTGCTTCAAAGAGCTTACAAGAAAAATGGGATTCATGGGCGAAGAATAGGAAGGCAAAGGGGAGAAAGAAGAATGAAATTACCTGCCCAAAGTCACCAAGGATAATAATTCTTTCTTACTATAACATGGACTGTAATCTATAATCCCCATGATTTCCATGTGTGAAAGCATTTATAATGCACACAACTTCGGGGAATTCATTTTTTAAAAAAAACATTTGCCTTTAGTAAAAGAGCAAGTATTTATACTCACAAGTAATGGTACCAGAGTAAAGTCTCATTTATGTTCATAAGGGTTGGGTGAGCTCTTGAAAACGTCGTTCTTTCACAGTATTTATGGCTTTTCTGTTTTTGATTAAAATAATTCATTGGGGTTGTAGGCACCTTTTTAAAGAGAAATCAAGAATTCTGCATTCATCTTTCTGTAAATTTATTAGCTCATTAGTCACTGTGCAGGTGGATGGTAAATCTCAATTTTTCATCCTCAAAACCAAAGGTTACTAAAGGACAGACATCCTACATGTCACAGACTTTCGATTTTTTAATTTGTATTTAACATCCATTTAGAAGTCTTTTTGGCATTTAATGGGATTGCCAAGGAGCTTTCTAGTCATGCGCTGAGATATATGCACACGTATACTAATGCTTTGTATCTATCCATGTACCTATCTGCCTGTCAGCCTGTTATCCTATGTTGTGTAGGATAAAAACATTTGAGATCCATGTATCTCTGAGACATTTTTTGTTAGATACTCCCATTATTGTGCACCTTATTAAAACAGTATTGTGGTTTGGGGAGAAATGGGAAGCAAATCCTTCTGTTAAAATTGGTAGAGCCATTATTTCACTTGCTGTTCTCTTTGATGGACTTTCACTTTGCTGACTCACTGTAAGTTGGCTCCGTTGGTAAAGTTTTGAAAGTTCATGTCCTTAGTTTTGGTAAAGCTTATATGCAAGTCATAGGTTGTAGATTCAGGGTTTCCCATTTGTAAGTACTGATAGTACGAATAGTCTGATATCAATCTGTATCGAGCGGCTACTTTTACAGAAGTACACTATACTGGAGTAGAGTGCTATATTCCTGATAGTATGTGGATTTCTCAAATTGCATCATATTTTATATTTGGGTTTAGATTTGCGCTGGACCAGCTGTTGTAGATAGAATGGTACTGTATATGTTATATTGTGGATGAAATTGAGCATCCTATGCCAGTTATTATAAGTCTGTTTGATCTTATTGGACAGGAGGCTTCAGCTAGCTTGAGTTTACTAGCAGAGAAATGCGAATTTCATCTTGCATCCTTATATTGGGTAACAGGCAAGAAAAATATTTAGGCAAGTTATCTTCTGCCTGAAAATACTGAAATAAATTTATATGGCCATTTATCCTATTCAACAAGAATATCTGATCTTTTGGTTGGCTACAGAAAAGGCACAGGCTGTATTTGATATCTGACGGCTATAGTTTTCTTTAGACAGGCTCATAAATTCTGCCACTTAATAGAGAGAAAGTGAAGTAACACATGTTGTGGTGTCACATATTTAGCAATGTGAGCTTTATAACTACTGAATATTGAGATTTTTACAGTTCTAGAAAAAGTGCTAAATGTTAAAGCACTAGAAAAAGATTAAGATTTACTTATTATTGTAACTATCACTTTATATTCCTTCTCCTGCCTAACTTCCCATATGTTTTTGTCATTTTAATAGAGAGAATTCAGATATATTGGATCGAGAGTGTATCCTTGGATAACAACTGCTGCAATCAGTCACTATTTTCTTTGTTCTGGAGTAAAGAGATAAGCCCTTTCATTCCACCACTATCAGATTTCTCTTCACTCTGGAGCAGGAGCCAGACACTATAAATGTATTTGTAGCACTGGACGTATCAGCCCTGCAAATGCCCAAGTCAGGGAGCACGTTCCCAACAGGATGTGAATTTCATATTTTGGCAAAAGAAGAACATCTGCCATGTCTCTCTTCTCAGTGTTCTGATAATCCTGGAAAGGAAATCAGGGCACATGACTGGGCAAAAGCTGGAGTCATGTTCCAAGAGGGTAAGTTTAGATGCAGCTGGAACATTTTGAGCTACTTACGATGTGCTTGATTTTCTGCTCTCTTATAACGTGCGTACTAAACATATTTATTTGCTTGCTTATGTACACACTTACTCTTGCTTAAAAGTGTTAACATTTTTATATGCCTGAGTTACAAAGCAGTGTACCTCAAAAATGCAGTCAAAATGCAGTAATGTCTTACAAAGTACTAAAGCAATTTCCCTTAGTAGCTGAAACTGTGTCTAAAAGAATTTAAGTTGAAAGAACTTTCTTTAAAACTGAGACCATCTTCCTTCCCACCACCAGAAAAAGGTGATTTGATAATAAAGTATAAGGAAGAAAACCACTTGTGAAATGAGTGGCCATTGTTAGCATCCCACAGTCAATTGCTTACTCCCCCACAGTGGGATGGCAAAGTGAATCAGAACAGTTAAAGTGCAAATCTTGTGGGTTGAGATAAAGGCAGTTTAATAGGTAAAGCAAAAGCCGCACACACAAGCAAAGCAAAACAAGGAATTCATTCACTACTTCCCTTTGGCAGGCAGGTGTTCAGCCATCTCCAGGAAAGCAAGACTCCATCACACATAACAGGGACTTGGGAAGATAAACGCCATAACTCCAAATGATCCCCTTTCCTCCTTCTTCCCCCAGCTTGTATTGCTGAGCATGGTGTCATATGCTATGGAATATCCCTATGGTCACTTGGTGTCAGCTGGCCATGTTGTCTCCCAGCTTCTTGTGCACTCGCAGCCTACTCGGTGGCGGGGCGGTGTGAGAAACAGAAAAGGCCTTGATGCTGTGCGGGCACTGCTCAGAAATAGTTAAAACGTTGGTGTGTTATCAATGCTGGTTTGGTCACAAATCCAAAACATAGCACCATACAGACTGCTAGTAAGAAAATTAACTCTATCCCAGCCTAAACCAGTACAAAACTAAACTTCAAGATATTATTAACCTAATTTATTTGTCGAACCCTGTGTATTCTTCATATAAATATATACTGTATAAGAGTTTCAAAACCGGCTTCTGTTCTTGGATCCAGTGCGGTAAACTTCAGGAAAGCCCACTAATGTCCAGGCTGTTATCCTCACAGAATGAAAGAGAAAAAAGGACATTTTTGTCTCATAACTTTTCCTTCACATTTTGAATACAAAAATAAAATTTACATATAAATATGCAGTTTCTGTTAAAACTGTGACTACTTGTCTGCGGTTATAATATGTTTCCTTGGGTCAGCTAAAGACAGATAGGATTAAATATAGTGTAGCCCAACTTTTTTTTTTTTTCTAATTTTTACTGGTAACAAGTTCATCTCACTGCTTATGTTTCCATGCGACCCTATGTCTATGTGAAGTCACGTTTAATTTTTTTAATGAATAAAGTCCTTCTAATTTCCTGTCACATCAGCTGTAGGAGTCATAAGTGGGGTGGCAAGTGTCATGTAGTTAGCTCAAGAATATCATGTATTTTGAACTTATGAGCACAATCGTGTGCTTTGTTTTGTTTTTCACTTTCCTTTATATTGTTCACATGCTGGGAATTTGCTTCCTGAATTTCTGGAAGAACGCCAGGCTCAAAGGCAGTTTCAGGGTCCTCTTCCTTTTTACCTTCTCTTTCAAATGATCTTGTGCATTCAACAGGAGGATGCCAGCTGAATGAATTCAAGAAGCACAGACAGCAGGAAAAGACAGTTTTCAGCATAATTCACCGCTCTCTGTGGTTTTGCGTGTTGCTTATTGGAGCCTGTTGTTCATACGCTGGCTAACAGTGTAATGTGTGGCAATGTGAGATGGATAGCTATCAAACACCAACATTTTAGAGTTCTGGAAAAAAAAAGCATGCTAAGTATTTTTTTTTTTATTATTATTATTCGACAGTGGGGGGAAGGGGACTTTTCTGGCAGCTTTAAAAGTAATTTGCAATCATTTAGTTTAGTGTCTGTGGAAATATATAGTACAGCTTGATTGTGCTGTGAAAGCCTTTCATTGCTTGAGTGGTGGTGTTGAGCTGTCCTGCCTTATGTAAGCCAAATGTTTTTGAAATGGAGCTGCTTGCGGAAATCTTAGGATGTCTCTGGAGGGATGTGCCAGGGCAGGGGCATATTGGTTTTGACTAAGGAACTTGTAACCATTTTGCCTAGCCAAATTATATATTGCTAATGACAGCAGTTCTACAGGGAAACGCAAGTGAAGGTGCTGTAGATAACTGCGGAGGAGGGACAGAATATATCATCTCCCTGCCTTTTGTTTTCAAAGTCTAGCCTTAGAAAATTAAAGGACAGGAGAAAAATAAATTATTAATACTGCTCATGAAATTTTAAAGGTACAAACATATCCTGAAATATAGTAGCAGGAGGGTGATAAACCCATACCCTTTCCACTTTTTTCGGTAGTGGACATATTCGTGCAACAGCACTCAAGCACAGCATCCTACTGCAGGTGCTTTTCCCATTTTGGGAGTTCACTGCCCTTGTTTTGTTAGCCTCAGCAGTTTGAAAGTGTTGGCTCACCCGCATTGCTTGCAAATATATCACTGTCCATGCTGCCTTTGCTCTTTGTATTTACTGGTGTCTCATGCTTCAGGGTTTCTGATGCCCTTGAGAAGCTGTGACCATTTTTTACATCTGAGAGAGTGCCAATTCATTTATTAAGACAGAGTCTGTGAGGCCTGGATAAATTTATTCTATCTAACATTTAATAAAACATTAAATTAAAAATGTGACTTATGCTGTGACATACTCAGCATTACCCTTCCAAGGTTTATATTTGAGTGTTGCAGGGCCCCACTCTCCAGAAGGTAACATGCTATCAATTTAGCTCTGAGGTGACAAGGCCACTGATGTTTTCCTGTGGTGGTTGTTTAATAATTAATTTTTCATTGCTGGTATGTTCAATAAATAGATTGCAACATTTAAGACCAGTTTAATAGGTTTATAGGTTCCTTATAAATTCCAATAATGATAATAGTTAATAAGAGAATAATGAATTTGCACTCAAAGATCTCAAGATCAATCAAGCAAATTAAATCTGGCCTACGCCTAAGCTGTGGCTGCTGTGGTGGGGTTTTTTGTTTGTTTGTTTGGGGTTTTTTTTTACTATAAAATGTACCCTGTGTGGATAAGCCTATCTGGTGATTTGTTGAATTTCTTAGTGTTTCACTTGTCATATTAATTTAAATCTTTAATCTGAGGACGTGGCAGGCATATGAAGTGGCACATTAAATCAATATTATGTTGCAGACGATGTCTCTGAAGAGGTTGCCATTGTGTAGGGGAATGCAATAATAGGAATAATAAAAAGAAATTGCATTTTGATCTTTCCACATATGTTATTACAATGCTGTTCACCCGTTTTAAAAAACATACAGCTCTGCTTGTAAAGGCAATCCCTTTCACAGCGCTGTGTCACATACTCAAAATGCAAAGTTAAAAAAAAAAAAAAAAAAAAAAAAAAGAGTCCAGATGGGGAAATCTTGTCAGTTACTATTAGGATTCGAGAGCATCAGCCCTACGAAGAGGGAGTCTGTTGCTTAACAGACGTTTGCTTGGCATTTAAAATAGATGGTTGTTGGTCTCGTTAGAGTTCCTGATAGTCAGAGATAACCTCATTAAGAAAGTTAATAAAGGAGGAACATACATTTGGTTTATCTGCTTGCTTTATGTCTCATCCAGGGCCTGATTTTCCACTTCCTTTCAAACTTTTCTATATAATCACTTCAACTGGGGTGATTCTGTCGTTTCACAGCCATCCCCACAGCTCTTTATTATTGCACACAGAGTACACTGGAAAGGGATTCAAAGCACTGTTGTTCATTCCTGGCTCTGAAACTATCTTACGGAGCATCCATTCACTTCATTATCTGTTTTATACATCTGTAAAATACAGACCAAGCTGATAACCTTAGTAACATATTTAGATTAAAAATGCTGGATAAGAGCATATTATATGAGATGAAAAACAATGGGAAATGGGGGCTTTCATTTTTCCAGAACTTTAGGATCTGATTTTTTTTTTTTTTAACAGTTCTTTTTTTAAAGTAAGTCTGCTTAGGCAAGACCTTGCCAAAAATCTGTGATATAACCTGAAAAGCAAGGGGGGGGGAAAAAAAACCCACAACAACCACATCTATTATTATCTGGATTCTAAAGAAATCAACCTTAGGAAAGACTACATATCTAAGCGAGCCCCTGGCAACCGATACTTCATGTGACACATCAAGGCATTTCTTTAGCCTTCCTTGTTCCTGCCATAAACTAAGGCTACCGCCTCACAAGCTTCCAGGAAAGGAAAAGACAGTGAGGTAGCAAGTAATCATTGCCTGAGCAGCAGTTAGCTGTGGCTGCTGCACCAGTTTATCTGCCGAACATCTTTTGGAGAGATCATAGGCTGGGTACCCACATGTAGGTAGAGAAAAGAAGAGAAGGGCTTGGGAAATGTATCTATTGTGGTTATTGTAGTTAGAGACATATGCAGCTGGAAAATTATGTTTGACTACTAAAGAGTAGAAATTGGGTGGGAGGTTATTGTCGCAAAACCTAAGAGAAAAACTCAGACATGGGGTTATCATAAGATGAAAAAAAAGAGATGAAGGGCTGGTAGACCTCCACTGGTATAAGAGTGAATTATTTAGCCTTGGATAGCAGGGACTACATGTATTTATAGTATAATCAAATCATAAAATGGTTTGCATTGGAAGGGACCTTTAAAGGTCATCTAGTCCAACCTCCGCTGCAATGGGCAGGGACATCTTCAACGAGATCAGGTTGCTCAGAGCCCTGTCCAACCTGACCTGGAATATTTCCAGGGATGGGTCATCTACCACCTCTCTGGGCAACCTGTGCCAATGTTTCACCACCCTCATAGTGAAAAATTTCTTCCTTCTATCTAGTCTAAATCTTCCCTCTTTTAGTTTAAAGCCATTATCCCTTGCCCTATTGCAACAGGCCCTACTGAAAAGTTTGTCCCCATCTTTCCTGTAGGCCCTTTAAGAACAGGTACTACTTGTTATTGACTAGTACTAGCCGGTTTCTGGGTTTGGCAGTAGCTGATTAATACTAACTATCAGTGATGAGGTCTATCCTGAGAAAAGTAGGTATTTCACTACCAGTGGTGAATGGTCTTCACTGAGAAGCAATCAGCACTGACCAGTGAATGCAAATTGTACTTACTGCATAGCAGCTCACTACCATGGTATATTCTGTGTAGGCTCTTATTTTGGGGCGAGGAGCTACAGAAAGCAGTCATGGCTTCCTGCCAGCTATAGGTCCCTAATTAGTTTCAGCAGTGACTTTGTGTTTCGCGGGAGGTGTTGAGAAGTGATAGTTTACTAGTGGAGTATGTAGTGACTTCAGATAAGAAGCCTGTGGCTGAGGAGATAGGAAATGTAGTAGGAATATGGGATTATTGTAGCTAGAAGGGAATCAAGNTTTTTTGTAAGACTGAAGATCGAACAAACAAGCTAGTTAAGGTTTTGAAATAGGAGGAGAGAAGAAGGGAGGTAGGAAGAGAGATTACAGCATGGAAATCTTAGGTTGAAATTTCAAATGGCTTACCCATTCATTTGCCTCATGCGCTCTCATTTAGCCTAACAAATGTCTTGATATTTCTGTGACTGAAATCCATTTAATATTTATTCTCTGAAGACCCAGGCAATTTCAGTGAAATCATTCCTGAAACACAGTGGGACATTCAAACTCAGTGCATGTGTGTCTACAGAACAGTCACTAAATCCCAAGAAATACTGTTTTCTAAAGGACGGAAGGAGCAATGGTTGGTGGCTTGACTGAAGATAAGCATTCGGAATAGACATGATAACGAGATTTCTCCTTGGTGTACAATAAGTGCATAGAAAGAATAGCAACAGCAAACCTACCGAGTTGGAAACATATAGGGGAAAATCAGAATGTTTAACAACTATTCTCTCTCCCAGAAACTGTAGGAAAAAAATATTAAAAGTAGTATCTTGCTGATGGCTCTATACAGGCCTACAGATCCTGATCCTACAGAAGGCAGGCAGGCATTTATTACAGTATTCCTTATTATTGACAAGAATTTTACCTGATAAATAAGATAGCCTTTTGTAGCCCAAAATGAATTTTGAAGAGGGGATGACTAAGAAGTTGTATTTCCTTACCTGTTCGAACTGCAATAGAATAACTTAAGAAATCAGCAAGGTGTGAGTTTTATTTAAATTGTACATTCAGTCAACTCCTGTTCTCTAGGTGTGTAAATCATATGTACAATTAACTTTAGCTCAATTACAGCATGATCACCTTTAACTCTTCTTCTCTTGGAGCTAGTTATTTTGGTGAATCCGGGAGTGACAAATCCCATTTCTTGCACTCTGCCCAACACTTAGGTCTATACAGGAAACCTCTGCTACTACTGAAAGTCCTTCTTTAGCCTATTCAAAATACATTTTCTCTTTCCCTTACTGCTCTCAGCCTGATATAATCATAACCTTCCCCGAGTCAATGTTAATATTCACTCATTTAGGGTATGGAATCTTATGTCCCTCCTTAAATACCTCCTGTATTTGGACATGCTATTTAAAAGCCTGGGCTTGTTAATGAAGTATGATATGTGAGGTCTCAGTTCATTCTATTTTAAGTTTATGAAAAATACCATTTCAGATCTATAGTATTGTAACATTTGAAAAATGCTGACTTGTTAAAGATAACCATTGCATATTTCTGCAGAGAATGCTTTGAGGACATTTGCTTTTAGAAAAACATCAGGTTTTAGGCAGAAGAAATAGTTCTTTTAACTCCATCTGAATTATTTCTTCCATGTTAGTGCTACTTTCAGAGGACTCTGGAGGTGTTTAAATGCCCACATAACAAATTTGATGTGGGTTATTGGTGCCTCATTTTAAACTTGGGATCAAAACAACACTTTATTTTTGAAAAACAAATTTGCAAATAAAATGTAGCAGTTAGTTAGGTTTTCGTTCACTGACTGGGTTCCTTGATTTTAAGGCCGTGCCATGGAGGATCAGAGTCATATTCCCTCAGGGTCCTTTTTTAACAGTAGACAGTGTCAGAGGGAAATTAAGGGAACTACTGAAAGCTCCAAAATGGAAATGTAGCAACATTTCCACTGAGCCTGTTTCTATCCAGTATTTCTAGTAGCAGGGTTATGAGAGTTTATTTTCTTACAAAAAAGAATACATACTGTCCAGTGTAGCAGTTGATGGTCTTGTTATCCATATAAATATCTAAACCTCCTTTGAATCCTGCTGGGCTCTTAGCTTCAGTGATGTCTTGAAGGAAGATGATAAAACATGCTTCCTGACACCAACTTTCTCTTCTCTTGGGATGGAGCTACTCATTATTATGAGAAGGTATTCACCATGGTCTTCTGCCTCTGACAGACCTGATCAAATACCTTCCCACCAGAAGTGGCCAGCCTCTTATTCCCTGGGATAGAAAAAAATGTGCTTCTTCCTCTCCACTCTATTAATAGTGTTTAGATACTAATGGATTGGTCTTGCGAAATTGAATTCATACCTGCTGACAGCTACCAGCTCAGGCTTGATTCAGTCAGCCATATAGATCATTTATGGACCATGAACAGATTCAGGGCAATGCTTCTTCAAAAATAAGTAAGAAAGTATGGTATGAACTCTGTATAAATCCACATCAGACTTATAACAGGTGGCTTGAAGTAAAAGTAATTTAGAAAAAAGATCGGTGTACATTGCGGGAATATGCAGATTAATGAAGTAGTAAGGACAGAGGGCCAGATCCTCGGGGCATTGTAAATCAACATCACTTACTTGAAGTTACTGAAGCTATGCTGATTTACAACACCTACAGAATTGATCCAGTAGCAAATCCTTAGTGATAATGTTGGTGTTTTCTCCTGGTAACAGAGCTGCAGGCATCAGGGATGACAGTTGGTTCGTGGGGCAAGTTTAGAACAGAATATAGAGAAAGGACAACATGCATATTTACAGCATGTGGGGAACTTAAGGCTGGAGAAGACCTTCTGGAGTTTCTGTGCTCAGATTCTTTTTACTGTAGCAGGCAATGACATGTTATCATCCCATTCAATTTTTTTCTTAGAAAGGAAGTGGTTAGTCGAGGCAGAATGATATTTTAAGCACAGCTTTACTCTGAAAAACAGATTGAATTGAACTTTTATCACATGCTGCCCTCTGGTTTCTTTTATGATCACTTCTGCATCTTTCATTTGAAGAAAGAAAATTATATATTAAAAGTGGGGGGGTTGTTTGTAGGTTCTTTTTTTTCATTGCCGTTGTGTTTTTGAAAGTGGGTTTTTTTTTCTTTTTTTTTCTTTTCCCCCCCTTAATGCTATTGTTAACCCTGTAAACCTGGGAGAGCTGTGGCAGAACAAAGTGGATGGTCTTCTAGTTCATTCGTCTTTCAGGATGTTAATAATGTTCTATTTTCAGAGCATATTTTCTAAAAGCTGCCTACACGCACTGCCTATGTAGCTAGAACTAGTAGCCTTGAGGAACATGATATGAATGCAGTACAGCTAGTAAATTGACCTGATGCTGCTTTCTACTGCAGCGTGGAGCTGCACTTAACTTACCATCTGAAGTATCTGTTAATCTGGGAATGTCCAGCACACCCCAGTCCGCTGTGCTGCGTCTACTGAGTGAGAAATTTCGTCTGCCAAATCTTTAGTGCTGGCAGCAATATACGAAGCCAGAAGGACAACAGCTTGGCTTACAAGTAGCATGCTGAGTCTGCAAGGACCAGATAGATTGAAAAGACTGTCTATTGACTTGTAAATTCAGAAAATTTGATAGTCCTGTGGCATACTGAAAATGCAAAAGTGTTCTATGTTGTTTATGAATGTAATTTACAGAATAGGAACACACTTTAGGTGAACATCAGCTTTTTATGCAGAAATTCTGAACAAACTGAAAATTTTTTATTAGTAATGAAGCGTAACTTCACCTCCAAAAACATTTGAAATTGTGTGTTGCTGGTTTTAGCTAGAGATTTTTACTTGCTTCAGATAGTTACTAGAGGAATGCATATGTGACAATGTCATGTGGAGGGGTGGGGGGAAGATGTGAGAGAAGGGGAGAAAGGAGGGCTTCTTTAATCTTCCAAAATGCAGTTCCTAATAACTGATAGAGAAGATAGCACGGATAAGCATTTGGTGTTCATTCCCTAAGCTCAATCTGTTTTATTTGAATTTATCAAAGTTTCCCTATCTCTAGAGAAGAATGAAAATGAACATTTTGCTGAGAAATGTTTTATGATATTTCTAGATGTATTTTTTTTTTTCCTGGCTAGCTTTGAGAGCCTCTGGGGTCTCTTTTCCTGATGTTTATCAAGTTCAGTTAAGTTACTATCAAATCTTTGCAAGGCAATATATACAGAAATTGACTATTATGAGAGATTAATGAAAGCTATCAAGCTTGTTGTCTTTCCAACACCCTGTGTTCTTATTTTCCTGATCAAATACAGCACATGGTGAATGAGAGCTGCTTTATTTAGTCAACTAAATTGTTTTGAAACAACAACAACAACACAAGTTTTCTGTAAGGTGTTTTTCTGGAAAGCAATATTTACTCCTTCTAAGGAAACATTGGGTCTCCTGCAGAGGAATAGTTAACTGGGGAGTTTGGGTTTGGGTTTTGGGGTTTTTTTTTTGAGGGGGAAGGCAAGAGAGACACAGCAACAAGAGAGAGATTTGTCTATAGTCTTTTCTTATTTCTGTTACATTCTGAGTTTTTTCCACGTTAATGTATTTGTGTTTCCAACTNAAAAAAAAAAAAAAAAAAAAAAAAGCCTTATTTTGCATTGCTGGTAGAACTGACCTGAAGGAAAAGAAGGAATGAGCAGGCTTACTTCCAAACTGTTGCTGACTGAAGTCTAGTCATAGTCAAAAAAACCCAAAAAAACCCAAAACTTGTTAGAGATGCTGTGCAAAAAATTCCAGATGGTGAAGCCTCAGGAACTTTTAGCCTGATTACAAGCAGTATGGATAACTTACTCTGATGGTTACCAAGGCACCAGCCATTACATCTGGTGACTTTCCTTCTCCCTTATCATCAGATAGGCTTGTTGTAGACGTAGATGGAGAATGGGACCGTACTTACTGCCAGTGCTGTTGTTTTTGGGGATTGCGTGTTTCCCCCATGGAACTGACCACTGAACAATTTTTTTTTCTTTCATAAATGGATTTGCACCTGATGCTTTGGGATGGTGTCAGGGCATTATCGTGGCATTTATCCTCAAAAATCCAAATCCTGTGTTAGCCAAGTTTGGTGCTATGTACAGCGCATGAGTTATTCGGGAGCAACCAGCCATGTCTGACAACCACAATAACAAGCACGTTAACTTGGAAGGTGTTTCCAGCATGTGGCATTCCAGTATTTTGACAGCATATATGCAACAGTTTTGAAGTAACGTATGTATTGTGCTTTGGGAACAGTGATTGTATAGCCACTCGGTAAGGAAATATTTAGGATAATGACAGCTACAGGTGAGTTACTGGGTCCAAAAGTGCTTCTGACAAAACCTTAACATATTGCAGTGTATGGGTAGATGAATATTCTAATAATAGGACTGTAGAGTGAGCATGCATCTGGATGTCTGTCTTTCTCTCTTTCCATAAATGCTGGATTTAGGGAAATTTTCTCTGAGTTATTCTCTCACTGGAACTGACCTTTTTAAGGCTGAAACAGAACAAAAAATACCAAACTCCTTCTACCTCCCTGTGCACTCCAGTTGGTTCATAAGGGCAGCCTCCTCTTTGAGAGGTATTTGAAGTAACAGGGTTATCCACCTTATTTATTTACATGATTTCTAAAGCACTAAATTAAGAGTGGATTTTATGTATTTTATTACAAATGTAATTATATCTTCATTTAGCTATAGACTGGTAATTAATGGGAATGAAAATGCAGGATGACTTTATATAATTTGCAGCTAGACAATTCAGGGAGTTGGGTAAGGGATGATAATAGGTTCTCCAGTTTTTGTGTGTCGTATATTAAGTCCAGAATGGGTTTGTGGCTTAAAGCCTTTTCCAGCCATCTATGAACAGCAATTTTCATTCGCTGTGATTAGGACTGAGTTTGATATGAGGTCAGCAGCTGATTCACTAAGTCGCTTGACCTCTTTTCAGTGCCTTATTTCCATACTGAATCCTGTCCTTTTTATCTTTTGCACCATCAGCTGAGTTCGCATCTCTTTGTTATGCTTAGAGGCTTTTCTACTACTTTCTGGTTTTGTTTAGTCAACACTACTCTTTTACATAGGTATGTCTATAAATATATGTGTCTATTTACAAACATCAAATTACTTCTCTTGTGACTAATACTTTGTGTATTAACTGACATTTTGTCTCTAGAAGGTAAAGACAGAGCTTCCCAGGAAATACCCAAGCTCAGGTCCCACAGATGTTTCTTATGATGTGCATATGTCTATGCTGAATTGCATGATACTTACAAGGGATCCAGATTCTTTCTTGCAATCTCTGTCCAGCTTCAACTCTATAACAGAATTGTGAAAAACTTGAAATTTATGTTTCACAAAGAATTTGTCAAATTGACTTTCTATTTGGATTCCTAACTGGATAGGTAAAACAGAACATTTTTTTTTTTTCTGCAATTAATATTTTCAAAATATTTTGGGAAGATTGGAATGAAATTTTTAAAAGGTTGACAGCATCAGGGCAATCTGGAATAACATTATTTTACTATACTTATAGTATAATATACTATACTAGTCAGCATAGATTTCATACTTTTTTTTTTTCTGGATGGCATAACATTTTTGACCATAGCTACATGTGAATAACCATTACAGGTCTTGTGCTTCCAGTTTACTTTTATTATAGTTTGTGATGCTCAGAAGTCTGATATTGTGCATATGCAGATTTTATTTTGGATATTCAAAGTCTTGATTGACCGGGCAGGTTTTTTTCTCTGTAAAATCAGTCTTACTGAAGTCAATAGGACTACTTGTGTGAAGGTAATAGTTGTGTTCTTTTTCTTTTTTATTACATATATCTATTATAGTATTAATGAATATAACTTAGGTTATTGAACCTGGTAATTCTTTGGGTGAGTTCACAACAAGGGCACATTGGGCTGAATGGAAAGTTGTAAAACTTTAAAGTAGTCAATAAACCAATTAATGTATCAACAGTATATACTATTAGGCAGCGGTGCAGTAATACTGATCATACAGCAGTCTTTAAGGTTTAATCTGGAAAAGGACTAAGATATTACTGTTCTTTTTTATTTGTGCTTCTATTTTTTTAAAAAAATAAATTGATGTGAGCGTGGTGCAAAGTAAGCGCAAGTTTCTTCAAATTATTCTTTTTGAATAAATTACTTTTGAATATAACCTATGTTAAAAAAAAACCAACCCAACAACAACAAATATAAACAATGAAAACAGTGTAATTTAAGAGATTGTTCCAGCTTCTTAAAGTGCAATTTGTTCAGGAAATTAAATGCCTATTATAATATTCTGAGTGCTATCAATGGAATTAAGTGAGGTTTTTATTTTCAGTAAATGACAAGCTGTGTAGCAGACTATGCCACACCCTGCAGTTTCTCTCCCCCTCCGTTTTAAGATTAAGAGCCTCAAGTATCATTAACAATCAAGGCAGGCTTTCCTACAGGAACAGTATCATTACAAATAAGTAGCTTAACACTCTGTGCACGTTAATGCACAGAACAAATCGTAGCACCGATTTGCTAGCACTAAAACCCATTAGAACACTGGCCCCAAAAGGGGCAAATCGTTGAAAATGTACTAATTATCAGTGAGGCTCTTTGGAAAGATTTTGGGTCAATGCCAGGCATTATTAAGATTTTCAGTAAGTTTAGATTGAGTTTTCTGTTTGGTTCTCTGAAAGAAGCTTGTAGGTAGAGCATTTGTATTATGCATGCGTAAATTGAAACCTTATGGATTAATGGAAGTTTTTGTGTTAAAAGAAAATCTCTATTTAGTGAGTTCCAGTGTACTGCTGGGATAGGAAGTGCTAGCACACTGTGCCATCTCTGAAACCTATATTCAGCCTGCGTTTGGGTCTTGAACCTGGCCCAGGTTATATCACCACTGTTACTTGCCTGTCTTTTGTCAGGAAGCTGAAAAGCAGTCAGCATAAAATAATAAATGAGTAAATGTTTACACCGATGTCATGGCTGGTGCACTGCAGACTGTCGGGGGGGGGGGGCTGAGTTGTCTGTGAAAAATGGACAATGTGTGAATTTATGGCTCTGTCAGGTCATTTTCATGGCTAAGGGAATGGGTATAGTGGTTATCGACCAGCGGAGAATTTATATCTAGGATTGACTATCGTTGTTCAGTACAATGGATTGTTTCTCACACGTCTCATAAATAATGTGCAGCTTTTCATTCAAACTGATGAGTATACCAAAAAGTTGTATTTTCTGCTTTCCCTCTGCGTGGTGTTGAAACAGTGATGACATCTTGCCACTTTCTTCTGCTGCTTTTACATCTATAAGGCCTGAGAGAGAGAAGAAGATAAACAGCTATAGAAGCGCCTACTTGCTTATTTTTTTAAGCAGTCAGAAGCCATCTGTTACAGGATGTGTACCGACAGTGTCTCTCATCCCTGGCTGAGTCAGTGGTGGGACCGGGTTCTCCACACTTTGGCATCTCAAGATGAAAATGTTCCAGGAAGGTGGTAAAAACTGAAGTTTCTACTAAGTAAATGGGATGTTCATTGGCTTAAATGAAACTTAATTCATTTTTACATCCCTGCTGAATAGCCTGGCAGGGGTCTTTAAAGAACATATTCCTTCGAATAAGCAGAGAAAAATCATACTATGGCTGTTAAGTCATATATGAACTGATAAAAGCAACCACTCATGGTCGGGTAAGCTCATGCTACCTAACTTGAATAATCCATCATTTACTCTTTAGGTGAGAGGACCGCAGTCCTCCACTACTGTTCCTTTCAGCTATGTTCATGGGAGCAGGTGAAAGTGGGAGGAGACAGGGGATGCTTCAAATAGTCGTGGAAATTCAGTGTAGGCTTTTCCAGCCTATGTTCTTCATTTATGAGCAGCTTCCACACAGGTAACAGCAGAAAAAGGTTGACCACAAAACTTGTGGCTTTCAGAGATTAGCAGGGAAATCAGATGTCAGTGTTAGGTATCTGGAACTTCTTCTGGTGTGACTGCCCCTCTGTCCTCTTCAGAGCAAATGCAGTATTCATTCCTTTTCTCTGCTATCTGGGTTGGATCCCAGATCTGCCTGTCCAGTTAGCACTTGTCTAGCAACTGTGTACTGTGGTGGGTCACCTCTGTGGTGATACTGCGGTTTAAGTAGACATTCCCAATTAGCTTGAAGCGAGCCAGCTTTGCTTTTGCTAGCAGTGTAGCCACAGGCAGCACGGTGGGAGCTATTTGCTGAAGTGCTTACTCAGCATCTGCTAGGGGGGCAGTCCCTAATGGACTGGTGTAATGGATACACTATTATGTAAAAATGTGAGCAGTAGCAACTGTGGTATAATTTACACCACAGCAGTAATATGTCTCCTGGGGATTTGCACCCCAAAATGCACTGAAAGCTGTGCAGGGTTGTTTTGTTTTGTTTTTTTGGGGGGTTTTGGTTGGTTGGTTTTTGAGGGTTTTGAGGGTTTTTTGGGGGCTTTGCTTTGTTTGCTTTTCTCTTCAGCCTCACTCTCCTTAAGAACAAAGACATACCCATTCTTAAGATGTAAAGCTGTATCCTATTGTGTTCCTCTCAGGAAGAAAATTCCTTTCTACTAATTTCTAATGGTTTACCTGTATTATTGTACAAATTGCAGTACTGCCTGGGTTTTTTTAGAAGGCATTCCTCTTCATAATAAGAACAAGTTTGATTTAAAAGGGCTTGAAGTGGATAAACAAATGGGGTTTTTTTCCTAGTGCTTTATTTTATTTTATTTTAGTATTCTTCAGGTGTGTTTTAACTGCTGTACATTAATTTAGATTTTTTTTTTCCTATGTCTTTGTGAAGCCAGTTTGTGGTCCCGTTGCAGTAGATCACCAGTCAACACTAAAATGTTTTGCCCGGATTTTGAACTCTTAATTTGGGGGTTAAAGAATATTTGGATTTGCTATGGTTTGAATTATTTCTTCCTGCTGTTTGAGGAAAATACAATTAAGGCTGAAGCGAGATCTTTTTTGCTTAATAAAGGGAGAACAGCGTGTTTGATATGTGTATCTTTATTCTCAGAGTCTCAGAAGTGAATTCATTAAAAGGGAAACTAAACTAGTGATTCAGTGATAAAGCACCATGCTTCCGCGTGGAAGATTTAAGTCCAGATTTATAGCTCTTTCTTCATGTTTTGGTGTAGCTGTTATTAAGCAGACATACTGTAATTTCTTAACCATTCTGCCCTTGTCATACACTGACAAGAGGTACAGAACCTCTATTTAAAGAATGAAACCTATCGAGGACTTCTTGGCCCCAAGCATCTGCTGTCCCATGGCAAGGGATCATGCTAATAGGAGCGCTGCAGAAGTGCAGGGTGAAACTATTTCTGAATGCAGGTCCAATGTTAACTGCGTGAGACATTTTTATGTTTGGATCTGGGGTTTGTTTTTTATTGCATTTTCACTTGAAAAGAGAGCTTAACTGTAGCTGAACCATAATACTTCAGCATGCTTTGCTTACTATAGCCTGCTAGACACAGTTGCCTCAGGAACAGCAAAGGGCCTGTCGTGGACAAGCAAGGGGAAGTGTGTCCAGCAATGAGGATCAGTAAAAGAGCTGCATCTTGCTAATGTGATATGGAATTAAAAATGCCTCAACCTCCCATGTATTTGAGTGACAAAGAGGCCTTACCATCCTTTTTGAGCCTCATCCTTTATGAATCGGTATACTTTTGCCCAGTGGTACTTCCCTGCTGTATCCCCAACGCCAGTGTAAGTTTTGTGTTTAATCCCCTGGATTCTATCTGTGTGTCTAAAATGCATCCCATAAGCTCTGTGAGAGTTTACATCCAGTATTTTGAATAAGCAAGTAGGATTTCTTGAATAGTACTTCATTTGTAAGAATGTCCATGCATGGTTCTGTGGTCAAAAATTGTGTTGATAGCATACAAATTTCTGAAGAGAAGAAAGATTATGTGTTCATGATATATACAGAAAAATGATCCTTCTTTCTCCTGATATTTACTTGCGGGTTGTTTGTTTGCTTGTTTGTTTATTTCCCAATAGAATAGGTTGTGTATTTAGAGGAGGCTGTAAGAATGTGTATTTTTAATAGTATAATAGATCTGACAACGTGCCACTCATAAAAATGATATGCTGATAAAGCACTGGGCTGAGATCTGGTGTTCAGTCTCTGGCTTCTTTAAAGATTTTGAATAACCCTTGGTAACTCACTTATCTCTGTAATTAATTTCACATCTGCAAAGTAAAAGAGATTCTTACTTTTTCTCTTCCTCATATATTTCACTATTAAGATTTATGAGAGAAAGATTTTTTTTTTAAAGCATGTTTCTATTGAACAAATTGAACTAGCCATATCTTATCTGGGTTTTTCAGTTAATCCTCTAATTTAGTCAAATGAGAATATTAAAAATAAGAATTAGTCCTTTTTTACTGTTGTGAAACAGAAAGGAGAAATATAGCGTTTTTAAGTATAATACAAATAGGAATCATTCTTATGATTTTTTTAAATAGAAAGCCTTATTCTTGCATCAGAATGAGGAAAAATCTTACTCTTTTTTTTTCTTCTTCCTTTTCCGATGTCAAAAACGCATTTCCATTTGTACCCCATTGATCAGTTTGGTTTTTACACATAAAAGGATAGTGCTCACTAAGATTACCGTGTATTTGCATTATATAGAAAAACATATACATTTTTAATGCCTTGCATTCAAATTCTAGCTTAGACTATTTTTATAGCTCTCCTTACTATGAAACTTATGTGCCGTTTCATCCAGTGAGTGATTCAATCTCTAAAGTCTGGTGAAGAAAACAAACATCTAACAGCACAATGAGCAACGATGTTGTACCTTTCAGAACAGCAGTATTATCCTTAAATCTCAAGTTTGTCTCCACAGGACTTTGATATAAAGTAGTGCGCTGTGTTTCAGTCACGGTGCATATTGTTACTAAAGTGAGTACTCAGGCAGCTTAGTAATGAGTAAGAGAAAAGTGAAGTTTTAGCATGTTGTGCCAAAAGTTAGCAAGTCCCTAAATAATCAAATATTGGGGTAAGGTCTGGGAATGCCTAATGATCTCTAAAACGAAGGTTCTGCAACATCTATGTAATGTGGACACTTTCAGGGTTTGACAGCATCTGAGAAGATGTTTTTAAAATTGCAGTTTTGTACCAAGACACCTGCCTTCTACCATAAAAATGCATTTTCTTTACCTATTAAGGTACAAAAGCCACTTCAGCTTCCAGCATAGCCTACAAATAAACTTTTTTTTTTCCAACATACATTTTCTTTTGCCTTTGAATATGCAATGTGTCTGAACAAATGTGCTTTCAGTGAATTTAACTGTTGGAAGTATCCCAAAGTAGGATTTGGATTATTATATAATTTCTGGATATTAGTCTGAGAGCCAAATAAAAATGCCACAGCTAAACTTTCTAAGATCTTTCATCCTATTTGGCAATAGCATTTGTATATGCTTCAATTTCTAAATCTTGGTGCACGGAAAATTAAAGTATGATACACTCGTATGACAAGCACCTATTCTGTATGCTCAGTGATCAACGTTGTTGCTGCTGTATCTGCAATAATGATTATTAATGCTACTATTATTTTAAAGTAAACATTGTAGAATAAAATAGTTCATTCGGAAGGGACCCACAATGATAATTTAGTCCAACTGCCTGTTGGACTTAGCTCCCTGATATAACTCAGGCACTAGTTTGATAACGAGAGCTAGATTTGTCATTTTGAATTTTTGGTGAGTTTTAATTGTGTAAATATCAGCTTCTCAAAATTCCTATTGTTTGTTACAGGAGATCAGTCCTTGGCCTGCATTAGAGCAACTATTTAGATTTTCATGTGTGTTGCAGCATTCCAAATCATTGCTGCAGTAAAAGCAACCTTACTCTTCTCTCTCCTCTCTCTCACTTTTTTTTTTTGTAAAATATTTTATTTTTTTGGTCTTTGTTACCATGCATATGTTGAGAGTTGCTACTTTTACCTATAGAAATTTCTGTGATTCTTATTGCTACAGTACACAGCCAGCCAGCTTAATTTAAAAGACCAATGGAGGTGTTTTTGGAAGGTTTCGTATGATGATATTTGGATCGCTGTTACTAAAATATGGGTTGGGTTTGTTTTGTTTTGGGTTTTGTTTTTTTTTTTTTCCTTTTTCTTCTGGAACAAGACAAAAGTGAAAGGCTAGCCTTGGAATCAGCTAAGTCTTAGTATGAACTTACTTTTTATGGTGGGTAAAAATAGAAGGAATATCTTAGTAATTTTTCTTGTTTTCTTTGGGCAAACATTTTGGAATGGAATAAGAGATTTAAGGAGCTGCTTGGAAAACAAGTATCAATGTACTCAACAGATTTTACAGCAAACTGTTTGCTTGTAGAGCCTTTCACAATCATACGCCGAGACAGTATGGATAGTCAGTGTCTAGCCTGACTAGCATCTTGCTGGGTTAAATCATCTAAGCCTTTTTTCATCCATTTTTCTTAACAATATTTATGGAATTTTTTGTTGTGCAGGTAGAGAAACAGCATGTCTTTGTTGCTTTAAGGGAAGCTGAAGACAATTATGTTGAATCAGATTTGGGAAAGACAATTGTATATGAGTCCAATATCACCTACAGCCAAAATCAGAGTCCTTTTGACTTTCAATGTCTCGGTCTTATAGTAAGTCCACAGTACGGACAACTGGAGAATGGAGTTACGGGCATGGAGATGTGTTGGTGCATACTGAGAAGCTATACAAGCATAGAAGTTATAGTCCCTGGTCCCTAGCCAAGATGAGAAGTGACATTGCTTTATAACTGTACAATTGCACTTTTTGTTTTGTGTTATGTTTCAATCTGTTTTGAGAATTAATTAGACAAATATTTTAGTGATGTGATTTTTTCAGCATCAGTGGTCTCCCACACATGGCCAACCTTAAAATAGTTATTACACTGGTTTGATGGACAGGAACATGATAGGAAAACTTAGGTTAGCTTGGAATTTGCAATTAAATAGTACGACAGCAAACTTTAAGGCCAGTGACATTAACCCAACGTTGTATTAGGAGGCGTGACTTCAAAGAATACGTGACATCTTATTTCAAATTGTTTCCCTAGTGTCCAAGATCATCTTCTCTGCGTTTGCATATGTTGAGTAAAATTTGAGTGCCCAGATAGTTTGTCATTATTCATTCTCGTGGAAACTATTGAAACTGCTATTTCTCTTCAAATTTGGCACAATCTCTTGCACAGTTTAGCAGTGCTCTGTTTTCATCACTGCTATGTTTTGTTTACCGATATACTTTATTCTTGTTCTTCAGTTACTCTATAAATAATGGATTTCAGAAAGTTTTTGAAAAATGAAAAAATGAAAACTTAAAATTGTTCTTTGGAGGATTAATTAATGCTTCTGTCCCTGTGTCCTCTCTACCATGCATAGTCTGAGAATTATTTTTGAAATACAGCACTTGAAAGTGTTGCTGTGGGGCTCATACCATGCTGCCTGTTCCTCCTCTCTCCGTGGGAAGTCCTGGTTAGGCCTTAGGCTTGTCTCACACATGCACCAAATTATCATTCAGAACAAGATCACAATGAGTTGCTATTGCTCAGTGTTAGCTTACATTTTAGCATCCTTCAGTTGGAGGTGCTTTAATTCCCACTAACTTGGTGTACATTTTTTTGTAGAATCATAGAAATTAGGATTCGTAAAAGCCTATTGGATTGTGTAGCATCAACCTCTGCTATAACAGGAATTTTCTAGACTGATTAGAAAAAGTGAAACCTCAAATCAAGCGACTTTTTCCTTTTGCCTTACTAGACTAGACTAGACCGGTGGTTTTTTGTATGAAATCTGGGTTTTTTTTAACCTTTGTTTCTTTGCTTTTTTTGATTCTTATATTTAGCCTTCAAACAGCTTTTGTTAGGTGTCTTAACTTTTTCTTGGGATGTTAAGTCCTCACCTTAGAGGTTGATATTGCAAAGCAACGTATTAAAAAATGCTGGAAACTTTATTAGATATTGGAGGGATGACATATAATTTTCCTGACTTCAGGGGAACTTACAGTTATTATTACCAACTAAAGTAGTATGCATGTGTATTTTAGTACATAAAAAAGTTTTATTTAAAAAGCTTGTGTGCTTTCACAATATATTAAGTAATGTGTGAAACTATCAGCTATTAGTGGATATTTTAAAGTTGTCATATATTTTGAATTTTCTAGTGCTGATGAAATGAGATAATTGATGAGGCAATTTGTGGTACAGCATAAATATATAGCATTCATCAGATAAAAATGGTTGCTGAGGAATTATACTATATTTAGTAGCATTAACTTTTTTGCCCTTTATATAATGGCATAAAAATGCTTCTGGAATGAAAATGGGTCTTTCCTTGAAATATATCCTCCATTAATATTGCTTGTAATTTCTGTTATGTATCACTAATTATATCTTGGCACTTCGCCTATCATAGTGGATATGCTGTTACAGTTGCAAAACCATTTCATCTAGAAGACCTGGTGGCCTGGAACAGTGCATTACGTTTACAGCACAGACAGAGAATTTAGGGAGAAATGCAATTTTCCAGAAACTCTTGCTAATGGAGGTTGGATGCCTACCAGAAATGATGCTAAGGAGATCTGAGGTATGAGAGAGACAGAGAGAGAGACCTTCTGCTCAGTTGCCATTCAAGCTATAACCTGTTATGACAGTTGTCAACATTGCCCTTTCTGATTTCTCCCAGTTGTATTCCATTTATTATAAGCACTTCAAAGAGACGCCTGCTGGGGAATCCAGAGGAGAGTCACTGCAGGAGTCTGGCTAACAGATTTAGTCAAAAGTATCCTTGCCCCCTGCTATGAGCAATAATTTAATGAGTACTTCACAACAACAATATCAAAATAGGCATGCCTCTTGCTTTCAGTGGAGGGAACAGGTGAGAAGTGCGGGCTTCCAAAGTGCATCCTTTGTTTTTGCAAGTGGGATCTGGTCCCCTATCTTTTTGACTTGTCACAGTGAGCAGAGAGCAGAAGTAAGTTAAAAGCTTGACCTGTTATACAGGATGCATAATGTTTGAAAGCAAACAAACACTGCAAGATTTTCTTACTGGCTTCCCGAAGGTCGTCTTTTTTTTTTTTTTCTCCCTTCTCTTTGAAAATGAGAGAGATGTGAGAAGTCCTGTATCTAAGCAGTTTTGTGTAATTTTGCAGGGAAGATGCACATTACTAAAGCAATAGGCAAACGGTAATGTACAAATTTCAGAACTGTTTTGTGGAATGTCAGATAAAAATGAGTGGAATAAACCAATACGAGTCCTGCAGAGTGTGGGAGAGGTCTTTAAATAAAGTTGGTAATTCAGGATATCTGAGTGGCTTACTCTGACTGCGTCTGGTTTAGAGAAAGCACCCTTGTGCCCTCTACCAGTACAACCTCTTGCAACTCCATTTTGCAAGAGTGGAAAAAAAAGTATATAGCCAAAGAATCCCAAAACATTCCTTAGAAAAAAAGCAATTTCCTGTCTGAGAGTAGCTGAGCATACTCTCTGTGGTACTTGTTTGGGGGAACAATGTTGGCCCTTCATTTAAAAAGACACTTCTGAAAAGTACATTTTAACCTCAGTTGAAGCAGTGGGGCTTTATGATGCAGTGATTTTCCAAATATTGTGCAATAGTTGCTCAGTGGTATCTCCTCCAAACTCAAGTAAAACAACTAAACGACTACTAAAAGAGATGCACAAAATGCATATGTGCACAGCAGAATCATCCACTGGAATGCCAAGAAAATAGCATTACCTGGTAAAGGGCTATGTAGTTTCACAAAGAGAAGTTACTTGCATGCAGAAATATTTATTTACTTACACACCTAGTTAACTGTCTAAAATATAGACACATGTTAATACCTGGCACATATTTCACAGACACAGAATTGACTATTTAACTTTTGAGCTACAAAATCATCCTCATATTAATGTCCTATATACTCGTTATAGATCAGTGCCTGTTTTTTTGATTATTCACTAGAGTTTACAAAATCTGTTGTTCTATGACCCTAATTTAGTTTCTTTTCAAAGAGTAACTGTAGGAGGCCATCACCAGTACACTAATATGGGGCAAGCTGTTACTAATATCAAATCAGAATTCATTAAAACACAATGTTGGAGATACCATTCTGTTATTAAAGTCAGGTTACGCCAGTGCATTTCTGTCAATGAAGAAGGTGAATAGTTCACTCAGGATTACTGGTGCAGTTGCTCATAATTAGCCTACAGGATGTCGAATGTCAGTTCGTTACATCTTTAGACTATTTATGCCCTGGGGGCCTGAAAATTCAGTTTAACATGTCATATAATGGACCTTCCTATAATATCCTGCCTTGTTTGTTTCCTGTTTTTTCTTCTTCCAGTGAAGAAGGAAATCTCTTCTGTAGTTACTTACCAAAAAGCCTCTTTTTATGCAAAACAGCGTTACTGAAATGAACTTGATCAATCTCATTTTCTCACTTTTTCTGGGTCCTACTATGACTTTTCAGTTTCACAGAGAACAGACAGCTGGCTTTGTAGCTTGTAGGAGTGTGGATATCACTGAGGTCTAGATAACATTAATGTGACTGAGAGTTAATTTGCTTGTCTACGTGCTCTGCATTGTGGGGTGCATCTTTAGGTTTAACAGTTGTGCTGGAAAAGCAGTCTGCCTTCATAGCTGGGTAGTATGAATAAGAGAAGATAAGAGGATTCACAGCCAGAGTAATTTCTAACTGATGCTGTTAAACCTTGATTTAGGGTATTTCTGCACAGCTTGGCCCATGCTCACAAAATGAAACTGGTGGACTGTGCTGAGATCATAGGCAGTGATTAAACATTTATAGTTAACCGTAGTATACTATGGTATTGCTGCTGCCCAGAGGCAAAGCATTGTAATGCAGATTCGGTATAGCTGCCGCAAGAACTGTCAAACAAAAGGGGAAGTAGGGTCTCTTCTGCACTACTGCCTCCTGGCCGTTCTCAAAACTATGTGTATTTCCCTTCTGTTCTTCTTTAGTTTAGTAGGGGGCAGGGGGAAAAGTAAGTGGAGGCCACTAATAATGCTTAAAAAAACCTGCAGCTTTCATCCTTTGTCTGTCCTTTGCATCTGTTCTCTGCTTAAAGTTTCCTCTCATGTATGTTAGTTTACTCTGCTTTTGTAAACTGGTTTATGCAATTTAATTCTGTAACCCTAATGCAAGTATGGAGCTCTGCTGGTGGTGATGGCTCAGTTGCAAGATAGATAGATTAATTAGAATGTTTGCTTGTAGAGGGCCACCATTTGTTAAGGAAATGGGTGTAGACAATTGGGCATTAAATGCATTCCTGTCGTATCTTCAATTGTATATATGACAATCATGTTTAAAACGGGGGGTCTTGTTTGTTTTTAGGTGATTATAAGAAATGATCTCTTGATTGCCAGCAGCAGCTGATATTATTCAAGAGTTCCGTGTTTTGCTTTGTTTGTATTTATTTGCATACCAGAGACTACTGTTTGCATAATAAGACCACTTTTAGTTTAAGTCTCTGTATGGCTGATTGCACACACATCGCAACGTGGTAGGTTTTTTTATGCTATCTGGAGATCCAGTTCAGCTCTCTGTCTTGCAAGTGTTGACTTATAAATGTTCACTGTATCTGAAGAAAACAGGAGGGTCATAGCAACATGCTTTTGATGCTAAGTGTCGTAATTGTTATGCTGTGAATTTTCTGATGCTGGCAGGTTGGTGGAAGAGGAGGAGAGAGAAAGGGACTTTAAGGACATAGATAATCACATCTCCATTTTGCACATGTAGCAGTTCAGATAAACAAGTGCTAGTTTACTGCAACAAATGGCATTGAGGAAAGAAAAATGGTTGTCTACTAAAGTCTCTTAGCGGAGGAAATTCTAAGAGGAGTTCCTGTGGGACATACAGAAAATATTTAAACCTGTTTTAGTCTGCATTTACTGCTACAACATTGGAATTACACTTTTAAAATCACTTGTAAGCATGTATACAATGTTCTTAGAGAGGACTTTTACGATGAAATTATATAACCTGTGATGTGATTAGGTAGTGCCACACTTGGGTCTAATAATTAATGTGATTTAAAAAGAAGTACCTGCTGGGAAGGCACCGACTAGAGGGGTAATTATGCATTGGCAAATTCTTAATTCACATGCAGCTGAATATAAGCATGTATGAAAGCTGAGCCTGACCTTTTCTCTGAAAAGGATTGGGGATTTCAGCTGGTTTCTTTAAGGAAAACACGGTCCGATTCGCCCCTCTATCAGATAAATGGCATCATCTCATAAAAGCAGTGCTGCTGCTATCCTTACTGGTATTTGTATTTTCTATGGAATTCAGCTGCCTTAAGAATTCCTTGAGTGGCAACTGTGTTTTACAAGTGCTTGGCTCATGTCAGCATTTGGAAAAAGGGAAGAAGTACATAGTTGTTGGCCGAAAAAAAAACAATTAAAGGCAACATCTTGTTTTAATGCAGTGTTTTTAAAACAGGGATGACCTTTGAAAGTTGTATTGTCTTTTTGTTAGCTTATGACAGAAGCCTGATTTGTCACAGTGCAGCAGCATCTGTTGAGGAAAATTGTGGAACCACTTACTGTTGCTTGTCTTGCTATTTTTCATTTTTCTTATTTCTTTCTGCTTTTGTTTATAACCTTTCCTTCAACATAAAGACACCTTAAGCTTTACAGACTAGGAGGAAAAGTGAAGAAGAGGTGCAAAACCACATTAGAATCCTTTAGGTAAGAAAAGACCTTTACAATCATCGAGTCCAACCAGTAACCTAGCAGTACCAAGTCCACCACTCAGCCATGTCCCTAAGAACCACATCTACATGTCTTTTAAATACCTCCAGGGATGGTGGCTTAACCACTTCCCTGGGCAGACTGCTCCAATCCTTGAGAACATCTTCTGTGAAGAAATTTTTTCCTAATCTCCAATCTATACTTCCCCCGGCAAAACTTGAGGCCATTTCCTCTTCTGCTATTGCTTGTTACTTGTGAGAAGAGACTGACCGCCACTTTGCTACAACCTCCTTTCAGGTAGTTGCAGAGAGCTATAAGGTCTCCCCTCAGCCTCCTTTTCTGCAGACTAGACAACCCCTGTTCCCTCAGCCACTTCTCATAAGACTTGTGCTCTAGACCCTCCACAAGCTTTGTTGCTGTTCCCTGGACACGCTCGAGAACCTCAATGTCTTTCTTCTAGTGAGGAGCCCAAAACAATACTTGCAGTGTGGCCTCACCAGTGATGAGTACAGGGGGAAAATCACTTTCCTAATACTGCTGGCCATACTGTTTCTGATACAAGCCAGGACGCTATTGGCTTTCTTAGCTGCCTGGGCACACTGCTGGCTCGTATTCAGCCAGCTGTCGACCAACAGCCCCAGGTCCTTTTCCACCAGGCAGCTTTCCAGCCACACTTCCCCAAGCCTGTAGCATTCCATGGATTGTTGTGACCCAAGTGCAGGACCCGGCACTTGGCCTTGTTGAATTTTGCATAGTTGGCCTTGGCCCACCAATCCAGCCTGTCCAGTTCCCTCTGTAGGGCCATCCTACCCTCAAGCAGGTCGACACGCCTTCCCAACTTGGTGTTGTCCGCAAACTTCCTGAGGGTGTGCTCAGTCCCCTCATACAGATCATTGCTAAAGATATTAAAGAGAATCGGCCCCAGTACGGAGCCCTGGGGAACACCACTTGTGACCAGCTGCCAGACTGATTTAACTCCATTGACCCCAACTCTTTGGGCCCAGCCATCCAGTCAGTTTTATACCCAGTGAATTGTATGCCTGTCCAAGCTGTGAGCAGCTAATTTCTCCAGGGGAATGCTGTGGGAAATGGTGTCAAAAGCCTTACTAAAGTCTAGGTAGACGACATCCACAGCCTTTTCCTCATCCACTCAGTGCTTCGCCTAGTCATAGAAGGAGATAAGGGTAGTCAAGCAGGACCTGCCTTTCATAAACTCATGCTGACTGGGCCTGATCGCCTCATTGTCCTGTACATGCCATGTGGTGGCACTCAAGGTGACCTGCTCCATATCCTTCCCCTGCACCGAGGTCAGACTGACAGGCCTGTAGTTCCCCTCATCCTCCTTCCGGCCCTACTTGAAGATGGGTGTCACATTTGCTAACTTCCAGTCAACTGGGACCTCCCCAGTTAGCCAGGACTGCTGATAAATGATGGCAAGTGGCTTGGTAAGCACTTCTGCCATCTCCCTCGATACCCTTGGGTGAATCCCATCTGGCCCCAGAGACTTGTGCATGTCTAAGTGGTGCAGCAGGTCACTCACCATTTCCCCTTGGGTTATGGCGCTTCATTCTGCTCCCCATCCCTGTCTTCCAGCTCAGAGGTTAGGTATCTGGGGAGCAACTGGTCTTTTTATAAAGACTGAGGCAAAGGGGGCATTAAGTACCTCAGCCTTTTCCTCATCTTTTGTCACTATCTTTCTCCCCACATCCAATAGAACATGGAGATTCTCCTTAGCCTTCCTTTTGTTGCTAATATTTATTTTTATTGTCTTTTATGGCAGTAGCCAGATTAAGTTCTAGCTGGGCTTTGGCCTTTCTAATTTTCTCCCTGTATGACCTCACAACCTCTTTGTAGTCCTTCTGAGTTGCCTGCCCCTTCTTCCAAAGGTCATAAACTCTTTTTTTTCCTCTGAGTTCCATCCAAAGCTCTCTGTTTGGCCAGGCTGGTCTTCTTCCCTGCCAGCTTTTGGCAAATGGGGACGGTCTGCTCTTGCGCCTTTAGGATATCCTTTTTGAAGAATGTCCCACATCCTGGACTCCTTTGCCCTCTAGGACTGCCTCCCAAGGACTCTGTCTCCCAGGCTCCTAAGCAGGCCAAAGTCTTCCCTCCGGAAGTGCAAGGTGACATTTCTGCTGACTGCCCTCCTTACTTCTCCAAGAATCTTTCATTTTGTGGTCACTACGCCCAAGACAGCCTCCAACCACCACATCACCCACAAGTCCTTCTCTGTTCACAAACAAAAGGTCCAGCAGGGTGCCTTTCCTAGTTGGATACCTCACCAGCTGTGTCAGGAAGTCATCTTCCACACACTCCAGGAACTTCCTAGACTATTTCCTCTCTGCTGTCCACATCTGTATGTCAGCATGTCAGAAAAACAGATTTTTGTATCAGAGGAAGATTAATATCTCTTTTCTAGGGCCTGGGGAAAAGGAGAGATGGACCAACTGCAACACACAGAAAATTAAATGAGATCCTTTACTGATAATACAATTGCAAAGTGCAGGTGTGGCTTAAGGGTTGGGGCAGGGGAGTGGGAATGAGGTCTCCTGGAGACATACAACTTTCTTCAATTGACTTATCCTTGATCTTAGGTAACTTTTTTGTATCTCGATTCGCTTAACTATATAGTAATATGGGGTGGGTTTTTTTTTTGTTTTGTGTGGACATGGAGGGAATTGATTGCTTGCAAAATGCTTTGAAATTCTCAGATGGAGCCGCCTCTTACTGGAGGTGGTTGGCAACATTTTATACTTGTGTTCTGCTGAGAAATGGCAAAGGACAGGTAAAAAGTAACGCCTTTCAAACCTGACTTTCACTGCTTTGCAATGTGTGTAATCGTTTACCGTGGTGTAAAGTGAGTGTAAAAATGCTACTGAGCTAGAAGAAAACAACATTTTATGCTCATTTGATCCAGGTACAGATCACTACACAATGATCAAGACAGTAGCAAATCTGGCTTTTATGGTAGATATAGGATACCCATGCTGGACAGGGTATGCTGCTATGCCCGTAAATTCCCCTGAGAAACCCTCTTTCTCCTTGAAGAAGACATTTCTCTTGGGAAGTTTCTAAGCAATCAGACAACAGTTTTTCTCTGCCTCAGTCATGGCTTGCAACCTCATCCTGAAGGTGGAGCAGGAGAATATGGCATAACTTCTAAGTCAATGGTGCCTGTATTAGCACTGGTCATACATCTGATTTATTGCCTCCTCCTAGGCTTGTGCTGTACCTGGTGGAGATAAGGGCTAGGTTAGGGTCTATGTGCTGTCTTGTGTTGAACAGTAAACCTGTGCTTTCCATCACTTGCAGAGCTCAAGACCCTCTTTTCTACTTTTCTAGTTGAAATGGCTCTAAAAATGTGGCCTGACAGAAGAGGCAGTGCTTTCACGCATCCCCTTCATTGCATGCCACATTGCAGAATGGTGTGAGAGTAAACTAATTGCATTCTCTTATCAGCTAGAATCCTTACGTCAGGTTGGACTCCGTGTAGTGTGGCTGGAAACAGTCCCAGAGAGGTGGAAGGCTACAGAGTTAAAAGAGTCTAGAAAAGAAACCAGTTTTCTCAAATATTAGTCCTNTTGTTTTTTTTGGGGGGGGGGGGGTTGGTTGGTTGTTTTTGGGGGGGTTGTTGTTTTGGGTTGGGTTGTTGTTTTTTTTTTTCCCCTGATTATAACATTGTCTATATATAGCGATCTTTTTCTATGAACTGTGAAGAGATGGCTCCAGATATGTGGAAAGTAACCTATAACATGAAGTTTTAACTCTTCAGTAACATTATGAATAACATCTGTGATTTTAAAAATAAAGATGGGCTAATTCCCATGAAGCTCCTTCAGTATAAGAAGTTGTTAAAGACAAACTATGTTTCCACCTAAAGTTGTAGTGCATTCTTTAGGGAATGCAAATTTCAAAAGCTTGCCAGGTGTATTTCAACCCAATAGTCAATATTTAGAGCAGATGCCTATTCTATAATTGATTGTATTTTTTTTTTTTTAATGACAAAATAGTAGAACTGTGTTTGGAGAAAGACAGGTGATGGACACTGTTGATCAAAGCACTGATATTTACATATGTCTTCTCTATAAAGGACTCTTTGAAGTTAGTCTGCTTGCTAATTCATTCACCCCTTTCCTGAGAAGGCAGCTTTGAGCATGGCAGTGTTTAATTTGTAAGCGAACAATATTTTGTTTGGTTGTGACTGGGTCCCAAACATGATAGGATCCCAGCCCTGGAGGTCAGATTTCTTCGGCTGATAGCTGACTCTGGTTGAGTGCTTTCTGCTGTGGTTCTGAGAACCATATCAGTATTGATCAGAATAAAACTGCTTTCATGTCTGTGATCTCTGACTGTGCTGTAAAATAACTTTTATTTTAGCCAAATTGTGCTTGGGTGGTTTGCCGAAAAAGTTTTACTGTTTTTTTTTTTTTAAATCTTGCTAATCTGTTATTTGCATAAATGGGCAGGCTTAGTTTTATTAAGCTCTCTTAGCTAGCGTAGTAAGAAATTCACCTTTTCCCAGGAGTCGTCAATGCCCCGTTTTCCATGCTCTGTAAGGATGTTTTGGAAAGAAAGAAAAATGTTGTACTTGCAGGCATGTTTTTTAGTGTCTTTGGAAAGTTACATGTGCCAAAATGACCTGTTGTGAATGTTGGCATGGAGAGTAAGGAAAAAAGTTTGTTACAGGGCGCAAATCCCCGCAGTGCAATGCTTTGAGGGGCACAATGCAATGTTTAAGGAGATGTTTCACGGATCACCTCACTCCTTGGGATAGCAGGTTAGCTAGTGAAAGTCAGGGTCAGATTTTGAGGTGATCAGTGAAGCTTTCTGCCTGTGTATGAGAGGAGTGTGTGGCTTCAGATTTTTACTTACCTGTGCCCCAGTATTACTGCTTGGGTTGGAACTGCACAGTTTTTAGTAGCAGACAGTGAGATGGCAATTTTAAAGAGGGATGTAAGGGTTGATTATGAAAATGTGCTCCTGAGGAAATAGAAAATTTGGATAGGGAGAAGTCCTTAGATGGAAAATGGTTGTCAGTAGCTACAGGGATGTTTTAGAAATCACCTATGCCATGTTTAATGAATCTCTCTGAGCTCTCTTGCTGGGAAGATCAGACCTAAAACAAGAGAATGACTCAAAATAGGCAGCAGAAGAGACAGGGCAAACCTACTCTAATTGTTCAGATAAAGCTTTGTGACTAATTTATTTTATTTCTTAAACAGCTGTAACAGTTTGGGAATCTGCTAGTCCAATTAAGATGCATGTATGTACACATTCAATCTGTATTCTAATGGTGTATGGTTAGCTGTGTTATATTTATATATGAGCAAATTATTTTTCTTTGATTTCTTCTTCTTTTTAAGAAAGTCTAACAGATATGAACCAGATGAGTTTTACTTGTCTATTTAAAAAAAAAATTAAAAAACTGAAAAGATAACTATTTAAAACAAGCAGCATGTCTATATAAAAAAATAACCAACCAAAGAAGAAATGGGGTCACTTATTTAAAGGTGAGATAACCTATAAATAGATACAGGACTTGCTATTAAAATAGCAAAGCTAAACAAAACACTGTCTTTACTCAAGCATCGGCAATCTCTAAACAAATTGTAATTTTCTCCTGGTTCCCTACTGAAATATGTAGTTCTTTTCTAAGCAGTGTGCTACATGGTTTCCAGCTCACAGGTAATAGCAGCATCCTTCTTGCTGTAGAGCAGAAATCTGTTTTTTACAGCCCTAAGTAAAGCGAATGGCAACTATAGACAGCAGTAAAACAGACAAGGGTGGTCATTTTTTCCAACAAGAATGACTTTTTAACTTTATACTGATAAAAAATACTTTCATATAATACTAATGCTGGAAGTTTGTTTGGCAAATAGATGGAAGAGGATTATAAATGAATGTCAGTGAAACTATTACAGGCCATCATTAACATCTCCATGACAAAGTACGCATCAGTGTAGCTGTACTGTATACACATTGGATTTTTTTTCAAAAGCTTCTTTGGCTTTGTAGAGGTGTAATGGTCTGTGCATGTTGCTAGTGGAGAATCTTATCCTTAGGTATGCAGTTCATTTAACAAGAAGTGAAGTAGTCAGTTATGTACGTGGATGTGACATAAGTACATATCTTTTTTATATATGGGTTTCTCTAATGAGACATAGAAAATGTCACTATTTTATTCTTTTCTGCTTTAAAAGTGGTTGTGAGGGGATCTTGCCTCCCCATGTTTCTTCACTATTTATTTATTTCATTGTTTTCTTCTAGGGGTAGTAAGCTAGGAGATGCATACTGCGTATCATGCTGTGTTTTCAGTTGTCATTTTGAGATGATCCCCAGACAGAAAGGTCAGACCGAAAGTGTATACCAAATGGGCCAGACAGAAAGAAGCTGGTCAAATGAATTAAAGATAGAATAAATAGATAAATATTCCAGACTTGTAAAGTGGTTGGCTTTAATCTCTCAACCTTCTTTATTGCTTTTTTTCTCCTCACATACAGAGTTCCTTTTGAGCTAGCAGGCATACTGCACAGTATAAGAACTTTTCATTAAGGCATCAGTTAAGATTTATTCCTAGATTTTAAAAATATCAGTACATTCATAACTGTATCATCCTACACATTTTGATGATTTTTCATCAGATTTTGTCTCTGAAATATATCTACATTGTTTTGTATTTAATGAGCATCCTGAGTATTTTTTTAATTTTAGCAAAAAACAGTATTTCACTTGTGCTTTGCATCTCTTGAGTAAAAGATGTGCTCAATCATTTCTTAATTAGTTAATCTGAAAATCTCACACTTTTTCAGTGAGGAATAGGTGTTCCTATCTAAACATTTCAGCTATCTCATAAGGAATAAATATTTCTGTCTAAAAATTTCAGCCACCTCATACTAGGAAAAATGTGTTGTACATAAACAAAACAGAAATTGGGGTTTTCTCTGACTCTGCATATCTAGGAAGCATGCGATGCAAACAGTGTTTAGGTGAAACTTAACTTAAATTTGAAATATAGCCACACGTCCATCTATCTATCTATCTGTCTCTCTATCTATCTATCTTATCCTTTATTATTTTTTTTTTCTCTGTGGCTATGGTACCAAAGCAGCTTCAGCTATTACTGAATTTGCAAAATAACAGAATCTGATCTCTGTCACCCAGGCCTCAGTGTGCCACCTTATACAGTAGCATGAGAGTTTTACTGCACAAAAAGCATCCCTGGTCCTTCTCTCATGTTGTATATCGGAACATATTGACAGAATTTCTGCCCAAGGAGTTAAATTAAGTGTCTGGATTCTGAAAGCATACAGTGGTCAGCATCCCATCAGAGAAAATAGCCTAATTATGATATTTTCACATGGTCTGCATAAATGAAACATTCACAGCCATATAACTCACAATCTGCAGTAGCTAAGGGTTAAACACATGTCAGGACAAGGAGAAGGTTATCCCAGAATGCTCTTTTTGCAAGTGGTCTCCTGCCTCTGATCCTCCATAGTCTGCTCCCTCTACTGCAGTGACCCCTTTTGCTATGATTGATGTTTTATTTTTTATTTTTTTTTAATAAGTAGGTTATCTGAAATGCTGGTTGTAAGAAAAATTGTAGATTTTTAAGATAAGGGATTTATAAACTGTAAAATACTGCATAGTTCGAGCACTTGTTTTTTTGTTGGTTTTTTTTTTTCTTTAAATATACATGAACTTATTTCTCAGAGGCTAAATTAAATTCTCTACTACGGAAGTGCAGAATAAAACATACGATATATGTTGTTTACAAGCCTTACCAGTGTGGTGCCTCTATCTTGACAAAGAGAAACTTTCTTTAAAAAACAGAATACCGTTCCTACTCCTTTCCTTAATAAATTCCGGTTTGACACATTTATTCTCCCTTCTGGATTAGAGTTAGATTTTACATAAAATGAAACAGATTTATATTTATAGGTTAAATGAAGATAGGCCTATCTGGAGTTTCAACTTTTAAGACTAGTCAGGATGAATATCCAGCACAACCTGCTTCTCTAGCAGTGCTACAAAAAAGAGTAACAATTCATTTTGAAACTGGAGCACTAAAGTGTCTTTAAAGTTCATATTTTATTTAATTTGACAACGGTAGAAGACTGCTTTGCTTGCAAGCTCATGTCAGCTTCTGTTTTCTCTTACAGAGCAGAAACCTAAGTGGTTAAACATTGCAGGTTGCCACAGTTTATTGTTTTTTATGAATAATGAGATCTACAGCACTGAACAGTAGAATGAAACTTTCTCTCCTGCCTTACATGTATGCTGCAAATCTTAGACCAACAGCATTCAAACATACTGTTATAAACTGACTCATATCATCATTAGATGATGAGTCTAGCATAAGATTTATGAAGACACAGAAGTATGGCAAAAGTCCTAAACTGCTTGTTTTCCTTAGATGAGAGGAGGATGCATTTCAATCAGGCTCTCATCTCCCCACCACATAATCTAAACCGTGTTTATTTTAGATTCCACTGACATAATTAATTCCTTTGTCATTGTAATGTAGCCACTTTTAAATGTAATAATTTTATCAGAAGAGGTTAGCATTCAGGAAACTTTTCTCATTTCTTAAGTTTTTAGAGATGGATATTCCACTATGGATTTGAATAGGAAGAAAATGAAGAAGTGTGTGTTTGCTTATTTTTATGGGAATCCACCACTTCGTTTAAAATCCACGCATTGTGCTGTTCCACAGTTGTGTAAGCATGAGCACCCAGCATGTGGTCTGGGGACTTCCTGGAGCGTAGTAAAAATTATTTTCTGTCCTACCATGCTTGCCTCAGTTTGACCCTTGATGTTTCAGCAAGTTTTTGAAATCTTGGAAACCTAGTCTGAGGAGGAAGGAGAAGGTAGAAGAGCAAAAATTTGAGTGAGACAGGAGACAGAGAAGACACAAGAAGTAGAACTGATAGAACATATTAAATATTTTATAGGAATGCCTTAACACAGACATTCACTCTTTTACAGGCTTTCCTGTAAGCGGCCGTTGATGGGTAAAAACTTGGGAATGTGGGTTCATTAACTTGCTTCTGTTCGTAATGGGACACTGATGCAGTTTCTCAAAGAAATAAGTCATGAAGATTTGAATCCTTTTCTCCTGTTGCTGGTAGCAGAAACTCCAGTGAGGTAGAAAATAGGAGTTATGACTGTTGCTATCTAACTACCACAAATGCACCAGTATGACAAGGTGCTTACACTTGAAATGTGTACTTATATTTCTTCTTGACCAGTTTATCTCTTCTTTCGAGCACACTTTTTGAACTTCTTTTCTCACTTATTAGCTTGATTAATTAACTACTTTAAGTACATTTCAAAACACAGCTTTGAAGATAGAGATGTTTTAGTTGTCTGTGGAAGTCAGAAGCCGAGGAAGTACTGAATATTAAATATTGAGTGCAGTGTCGTTCTGGCATACTGGAGCCAGAAATCTTATTCTTGTCTTTCTCATGAAAGGTTAGTAATCTACAATTAGTACATTAGTAACCTAATGGATTTTTGTCACCTGCTACCTTTTAAGTAAGATCACAACTGGTCTGTGTGAGGGTATAATATCTTCACTGAAAGGTTCATGTTTGAGTAATGTGAACCTTAGAAGTTTAAACAGAACAGTTTAAAACCAGAAATACAGATTAAGCTAATACCCAATCTGGTAAACAGAGTTGGGTTTTTTTTTTGTAAATCAGGGCTGGTGCTTTCAAATGGATTGCTAAGTCATTTTTAGCAGGTAACTACCCATTCATTATGGTGGGTAAAGTTCCCAAAATGCATCTTGCACTGCCCAAGTTCCTTTTAAAGTGATAGATAGTATTTCATTTACTGTGATGTAAAAAAGCAACCGTCTCAACTTTTTTCCTTGTCTGGAATCCTGTTCCTGACATAAGGATCCAGTAACAATAAAAGGTGATAGTCAATAGTCATGTAAATGGTTTATCAGGGGAAAGACTAGTACGAATACTTGGAAAAAGAGGAGTCGTCCAAGTGACAGTGGGTAGAAAAGCCATAAATTCTATGAAGGAAGAGTGAGGAAAGGTTTTATATTGCTGTGCTACCTCATCTGTTACTCTCCACCCTTTTTAGGGCAGGGTGTCAGAACAATTTATTTCTAGAAATTTATGGTTAGTAGGTTGAGATGCTTTAAGATAAAGATAGATTCTTTTTGGAACAGATATACTTAAATCTTAAACCATAGTCTTGTAATCACATTCACATAGATGGGAGCTGGAGGAAATATCTTTTGAAGAGTGTTTTTCAGATAGTGGAATAGGCTTACTGTTTATAATAAATAAATAAATAAATAAACCCCCCAGGATTGTTAACCTGTTGCTTAACAAAACTGCATGCTTTGGTTCAGGAGCTGCAAATAGTCACCTTTATTCCTTGCAGAGCACAAAGCATGTGACTGAGCTATTGCTGGGGTAGAGTCTTAGCTCCAACTGCTTCTGGAGATGAACTGTACGCTTTTATGACTTTTTATCTAAAATATCTTTTTCTCTCTTTAGCTGTTAGCTGCTTTGCAAAAAAAAAAAAAAATCATCTCCTTTTTTATCAGACTGAAAGCTTGTGAGGCCTCATTTGTTGTTAACCAGTAAGATCTCTTAAACAAATACACATTTTTTTATTGCAGTAAATTCTATGTAAATAATTATTTTCATTCTGGAAGGGGAAACAGTATCTTCTCTATCATCTCTGTGTGTTAGTTGCAAAGAAGAAACTGTTACACGATAGAAATTCATGACTCCAAGAATTTTCCACTTTTTTCTGCTGAAGATAATTAGAATTCATGTAACCAGACCTACTGTGAAAACACCATAAAGTCTGAATAACACAAATCTGCTTTTACAGTAACAACAACATTGTTGCATGTATTAAAACTGAGGTCTTCATTTTAGTATTAAAAAGCAGAAAATACCACCAGGTATTAACGTTCCCAAAGGGCTGTCAGTGCTGGTTTCTAATAAAGCAAATGACTGTGTATATAAACCCACACTTTCCCTTTGCACATTAGGCCGTGAATGGGAAGTGTTATCTTGGAAGGATTTATTGCTCTGCATTTCGCATGGTAAACACAGGTAAGGATTTGATTAAACAGCCTGAGACAATGTTTCCTAAAGCCGGTAACTTCCTTAGCTCTTCTGCATGGTTTTCTGAAAGGCTATGCATAATAGTTGCAAAAAGATTGCTTCTGACAGCAATGTTCTTCATATTAGAGCATTGTCAAAACAGGTATATACATAAGGACAAGAAACAGCTGAAATCCATCGCTTGCTGAACATATTGCTGGGCATGCTCAATCTGGCTCTGCAACTGCATGGCAAAGCTCAAGGCAGTTACACAACAGATGTAGTGACTTTGGGCAGTGAACCTATACTGTTGGAATCATATTTTTTTTTTTTATTAACTTTTAGTAAGGCTTAAAATATGCTCATATTTTGAGTAAGAAGGAGAAATCAATCTTCTTATTCACATGAATTCACACTCAGCTTTTGTGTTTTGACCAACATCGTTGCTCTGTACTTGCTAAATGATGGTAGAAGGTATTAAAAAAGAAAAAAAAAAGAGAATAGCCTTTCTTAAATTCAGTTTCTGATTTGATTTCATAACTTGCCCTTGTAGTCATTGAGTCACATATTTACAGCATGGCTGCTTGAGGAGTTGCATACATTATCATGCTGATTAGACAGCAAAGAGACAAGACTGAGTTAGCATAATAGGCATATACCATCCAGGTATTTATTCCGCCTTACTGAAGTGAGGGTGGAAATCTGTTTTTCATCAATAATAGAGGAGGGGCTTCTTTTAGATCTCTCTCTGAACCAATTCTGACTGTTCACACTCAAATGGGAATCTGGACCTTGTGTATGTTCATTCTCTTTGTCTCATAAAACTTGACCTTGTCACTTGAGTGCGTTGTCTTTAACTTCTGCTCCAGGAAAAACATCTTAACATTTTTATAGTCAGGTTTAATAGCCAGCAGAGAGATAAAATTCTAAGACTAACTCATCTTGACAGAAACTTTTGAACATTTGCTAGACATGTTTGGGTTAGAAGCCCAGTTCATTTCTTTCTAGGAGGGTAATAATAATTAATAATATATGTAGAGATGAAATGGACTTTGGCACTGCAGGCTTTTGCAGTGTCTCCTATCCCAATTTAAAAGATGTCTAATTTGGAAATACTTTATTTTGCACCTGAGAAAGCCTAAGAAAAGTGGGTCCTTATCTCAGGCCTGTAGAGACACGTGTGAACGTTAAGTGTTTGGATTTCTGAATGCCCGAAACACTCTTCTAATCTTCTAATTGATCTTTTCATGTCTCAGTTTACAGGTCTGTAGTATCAGTAACAACTCTGGGTTATTTTGAAGCATAGTTAAGGGACAGATTCTCTGAGGGAGGCACAGAAAGTATAGATTAGTCGTTACTAGACAGGATCTGTGTGCCCTACTTAACATGTAAAGAAACAACCTGTGTTCTTACTTGGATCTGATTGACTTGGGAACTGCAACAGCAAAAATAGACACCCTGCCTTAAGCAATGCTGTTCCTACCTCTCTGGTGCAGACCTGTCTCTACTGCAGACCCATATTCCCATTTCCCTTCCCACCTCCATCACATCCAGGAAAAAATAGTTAAGCCACCTGGTGCAGTGTATCTGCAGGAATTAATTTTCATTTCCCACCAGCACGTGAGCATCCGCTCACAAGGTGAGTCAGTGGAAGCCGCTGCTCCCCTGTTGGAAGCAGTGCATGAATTACAAAGCGTTACTTCTGTGTTGTGGAGTGGAGGAAAGGGGGGGCCATATAAGTGTAAAAAAATGTCTGGTTTGCAAGCAGTGTTACTGTAGTTAGCAAAAAGCCTCACCAGAGTGCAAGAGAGATTTGTATCACGGGCTTTCCAGCCTGTGAAGTGCATTGTGCTTTACTCTGTAAGAATGGGGAGTATGGTACAGCCACCTGTCAGCAGCCTGCTACTCCATGCAAGAGTAGCTGCTACAGTCAGTATTCATCTGTGAAAACATCTGTGTAATTAAGCTGAATGCCGAAGAGCATGAGAGTTCAGACGATAGTAGAAAGATTCAAAATATGCCCTTAGATAGAGAGATTTGATTATCACACGGTTTTCCCAGACTTGGAGACATAACTCAATAGGCATTGATCAATTGATAGGTGTGTATGCCAAATGCATTAAGAGCTGTTATACTGAAGTTAGGATAGAAAGAGAAAGAAGTAATCTCTTTAACAGGTACTTTCTTGTAAATACACATCATCCTCGCCTTCTGTTCAAATGGGAATTATGTGGCTTTCTACTTTCTGTTCCCAGTTGCAATTAAAAAAAAAAAAGTATATGGTTTGTGGCATGAAATAAAATTTTAGTTAAAATAATGCTATTTCTTCTCGCAAATGAAAGTGTTGTCAAGTAAAAAAAAAAGTATTCTAATTGTGTTAATAACTTGTAGGTGGTGCATACTTTCATTATATCAGTATTAGATGCAGTATCGGTGTGGTGTGAATAAGATGAGAATACAAATGTGTAAGATGTGTGATTGCAATATGTTGTTTTTTGCAGAATGTAATTTTCTATAAAATGCCTACAGATGTTTTAAAAACAAACATGAGTCTCAGAACACATGCTTTCCTGAAGATTAAAAGTACATACAGCTGTTGGGTTGGGGCTTGTTTTTGTTTTTTTTTTTTCTTTTTCCCTTTTAAATCACATTTTTATTTTTAAGGGATTGTAAAAGTCTTACATTAAGGATTAAATTGAGCTTAATATTAACTGAGAGTTGTTTTCTTTAAAAACAAAACAAAACAAAACCAGATTTTTTCTTAAATCATGAATTCTAACTTTCTCTTATAATGTATCGGATTCAGCTGGGAAGCTGGTGAATATGAACAGATGTGAGATAAGTTTTGTGCTACTCTGAAGTTTCATTCCATTCATTTCCAGGTCCAGCATTTAGGAGAAAGGCTAGATGGGTGGGCCNATGTGAGATAAGTTTTGTGCTACTCTGAAGTTTCATTGGAGACTTTCAATAGGAGTCCATTTAGGAGAAAGGCTAGATGATTATTCATTTATTGCCTTTTTTTCTATCGTATTGCAATGATATTATTCATGTCACATTTCAATTTCTACTATTTACATTTTAACCTCTGAATATATTCAATTTTGCTATTGAAAAAAGAACCGCGTAGTGTTCCAGTAACTCATCTGCTAACATAGTCACTCATTTTTGATGAATGGACTCAGTCTAAAGGATTCTCTACTATGATGTGTGATACCTCAAACAAATAGAAATATGTTTTTCATCAACACATTTGAAAGAATCATTTATGTTGTCACATATGAATGACTTGTTCTGAATGTTGTGTTTCCTCTGTCACACTGAGCTACTCATTTAAAGTGTGCAGGGAGAACTTACTGGATAAAAACTGTTGTTCAGCTAAATAATAACATCCCCAAATATTTAAAGCAAATCAATCCAGTGTGACTTTGTGGTTGTTTTTTTTATAGAAATGACAGTTCCGTTTTTACTGGTATTCTGAGCAGCGTTGAAACCTAAGAATAGTGGCTAGTCTTTTAACATTAAATCTTAAATCAGTATTAAAACTTAGGTACTCTGGCATGCACAACAGGCAAAATACTGTGATTCCTAGATTAAATGTCTGAATATCACTCAGAAATGTTTTTTAATTAGCAATGTTGAAGATCAATTTTTATTTATAAAGACTTAACTTGACCTAGGAAGTACATTTGCAATGTAAAAATGTTTGTGTCTGTATTTCTTTTGTCAGTGGAAGAAAAGCATAATGTATGCACACAGTACTTCTTGTGCAATTAATTAATTTCCTATTCTTTGTGTGGGGTAGAATTTCTCAAGAACACACATACACACTCGTCTGATTTGCCTCTCATTTTAATACTTGCATGAAGATTTTCTAGGCTTTCTGATCTTCTCTTTTACATATTTCATTTTCCTCAGATTCTGAGAAGGCATTGTATTGAGGGAGTCAACTGGCACAATGCCCGCAATTAGTGATAAGCCTTCCCTTGTCATTCTTTCTCTGCATCATTGTAGGCATTTATGAGTAAAGTAAAAGAACACAGTGCTTCTGAATGCAAAATCCAACACTTCACCTTTTTTTTCCAGGGAAAGACATGTCGTTGAAAGGAAAGACCAGGACAACTGATGTCCTTAAGAAACACATAGAAAGATTGCATCTTTCTTTTTCTTTCTCATATTTATGTATTTTTAGGGGGATTTTGGGGGGACAATAATATTTGCTCATAATTAGAAAAATACTTTATAATGTTGTCGTTTTAGTCCACTGATGAAAATTTTTTGAATGGGACTATGTGAATGAGCCTTCACAGGTGTTTGGCTTAATAATGTTAAATGCAGGATCGTCATGTTTGGGGAGGTTGTTAAATGTTTGCCTGAAGATCCTGTACAGCAAGGCAGTGTATTTCCTTAACTTCTTCTCTTATAAACATGAAGCAAATTTTTAAGGATTTATCTGCTTGATCTTAGTGTGGTGTGTCCCTGTTCTCTGCTTCACAGAAAAGCTCTGGATGACCCCTGTGCAGAGAAAGGTTTTGAATAATACAACGTTTAGGGCTTTATGTAATGAGACTTCCGTTGGTCATGTTGTCTTGTACCAGTCTTCAAGGTCCAGATTCAAAATCCAATGAAGTCAGTAAAATACTTCTTGGATCAGGAGATTTTTTAGTCAGTACACTCTGATTTCAATGCTGCTTTTAGGGTTAAAATTTAAAGCTACACCCAGACTTCAAAAATATCTAAAGAGCCTTTAACGTGACAAGAGTTTTCTTGCATTCTAGCAGCTATCATAGTTTACAATTGATTAGCACTGGCTTTCAGATTTTCAGTGAACAGAAAAAAATAAAATGAATCTTCTGATTCAGGATAAAGAAAAGAGTACGTGGACATAGTGTATGCTAACTCTGATACTCCGCTGTAAATTATAGCAACGGCCAGTAGGAGGACCTTTCCCAGCCGTAGAATGTGGTTTTGGTACAGCATGATTTTATTTAGAATATAGTCCTCTACTAGGGAAGTTTTTTTTCTGATCTTTCTTACCCTCAAAAGAAGGGGGACTGTATCTTAATGATTTCATAATTGTGTGATGGTGCTAAGAGACCTATTATGACAAAAGGGTAGAACTGTTACTAGGAGTATAGCATGACTTGTCAAAAGACTCATTTTCAGTATATTTAATAGATTTCTCGACTGAAATCTTGACGGATGCTGGGTCTATCAAATTACTAATGTAACCTAGTTGGTACCTGGGTGTGTTATACAGGCTGTGAGGCAAAAATAATATGACAAAAGCATGCCTATAAGAAAATTATACTACTATGTCTTATCTTCTCTGGAAAAAATGATACTGTTTTGCAAAATATATATCAGAACATACACAGTGGGTGGCTTTCAGAGATACCCATCACATGTTCAGCATAAACAGAGGACAAGACAATGTTGTTGATGATTCAGTCTTCTCTGCATCGTGACAGTTCAGGATGGTCTTACAAAATAAAACTCTATGGAGTTAGTAGGATGTAGCATTTTGAAATAATTTGTTTCTAAACATTCCACAAAACCTAGAATGTTATGAGCCACATCCAGATTGCCTACTGTACGTGTCTAAATTTTATATTTGTTTAATACATAGATAGGGATAGTCTTGGATAATGATTTCAGTGACTTTCTCTGTTGAATTGAATATCTGCGAGTGGAAATAATACCTGAGTACCATACCTAGCACTGTCAGTGTATTGTCTGGCCATATAATCCTATTAGAAAATTAGGTAGGTAGGTTTAAAAGATGCCCATACACCATGGTTGTTTTGTGCATTTTTAGAAAAACTTCTGTAGAACTCTATTTTCACCTGTATTAAATTCTGTTGTATTTTTCCACTGGAGCATTGTTTGCCAGTTAGTTACTACCACAGATTTGATAGAACTATCAATCAGAAACATTGTAAAAGGGGAAAATAAAAAGCAAACAAAACAACACAGCAGAACTGGCTGTGAACAAAACCTATAGCCTTTTTTGTACTGTGGAAAGGACACCTATCACATGCCCTCATTTGTTTGGACGCAACTGAGCTTCAAAAGGGCAAGACAGGTGTTCTGTTTTCAGGAATGTTAATTTATTATGTGACACAGTTCATAAACCAGTGGCTAAATGTGAGAACAGAATGCGTTTTGGGGCCAGCTCAATGTATCTTTCCTTTCTCTAGAAATGAAAATATTTCATAATTTTTTCATACTATTAACCTTCCACGCTTGAGATGCTGTGGCATCACAGCAGAGCGGAGAGCCTTCTCTGAGAGATGTGCCAGGATGCTGTCTGCTTGGCTGGGGTAGCTCAGCACTTCAAAAACCTGGACAGATGGGGTGCCATCTCATGAGATGTAGCATTCTGCTGGGCTTCAAAGGAACTAAAAGTTGAAGGTGGGGCGCTGTATCCAGTTGACATACCAGTTCTGCTGCTAGCTGGTGTTACAGCAAACGAGAAGATGATCGCACAAAGAAAAGAAAAAAAAAAAAAAAAAGGCTAGGGAGCAAAGTTTTATGTGGTCAAAAAAACACAACCCCAAAACATGCCTGTTGTGTTCTGTCTCTCCAATCTCTATATTGACAGTTTTTAGAGGTAGGAAAAGTCTTTGAATAGACCTTTTCTTCTTTCATTGTCCTACTCTCTCTGTCTGGTTCTACATTCTTCATGTAAATGTCCAAACCAGTACAGAAAGAACTTTCTCAATCCTCTGAATATCTGAGAATCTCTTCTATTTTTGTGGTTTTGTTAGTATTCCTATAAAAACCCTAATGTACTTTCCTGTTTCTGTGGCCTTTATTGAAACCTGAGCTATGCTTCCTACGCTTAGTTCTTCCTTTCTGTGCTATTCACCAGCACAGCGAATTTTCCTCTTTTTAAAGCATTTGTATAGAAACAAATCAGTGGCATACAAATGGATCTGCAGTGACGTACCTTCTTCTTGCAAACAGCATAAGGCAGACAAATTTCTATGAGAGATCAAAGAGTTAGGTTACGTGGGTAAAGGTGTGCATTGGAGACAGAGCAGCTGCTCCAGAGTCTTTTGAACTTTCATTTACCACCTCCTCCTTCACAAGCGCGGTATCATAGTAGCAGTTTTTCACAGCCATCAGAGACCGCATTCTTTCCCAAACTGTTACCGGTTCTCTGGTATAAGATCTCTGGCATATGCCTGTGCTGTATAATTGCAATCGAGCATGGTTAGGGCTTACGCAGGTTAAAGCACTGCATGTTGAAGACTGAGTTTAGCACTTACCAAGGGAAGTCACTGAAAGTGGGTAGTGTTCCCATACGTGGGGAGGGCTCGCTATCCATTTGCTTAGCTAAAAAGCAATCATTTCTTCCATTCGTACCCTGGTGTAATAGTGCTGAGTTGTCCGAAGGAAGCGATATTAAAAAATACCGCTTCGTATTTTAAAAAGTTATTTAATTTTCTTGCCCTAGTTGCAATTTGGAAAAAAAAAATGGAAATCTGTTTGTTCTTTCCTGAGCGACTTATGCCTACAGCACAGTCCAGTGGCCCTACGCTGATGTGGGGCCGTGCGCACAGCTGATTGTGACTGGAAATGAAGATGACTCTTTGTCTCTTCTGTCATGTTGAATTCTAGGACTGGCATTTAAGAAGCCCTTTTGAATGAGTAGCTTCAAATTGATCCAGTTTGTTGGAAAGCTTGGGGCCCACTGAATTGAAAAATAGCATTTGGATTGGAAAAAAATGATAGATTTCAAGTCACTATGCAAGCTTTGTGAGACTGAATTTTGCATTGCGGCAGTCATTTAGAGTGTGTAACTGCTTGTTTCAGCATTCTTTTTAATTTAGTGACTTTTCCCCCTCTAAATTTAGAACAAAAAAAAGTATTTCTGTATGTCTGTATGTATATGTATGTCTCTAGTAACAGCTATATATAAGAAATAATTATTTGAAATAGCTCCTAATGTTTGAAAAGGGTTAGAAGCTATTTCAATGTATTTTCTGAGCATGTTGCACTTGTGAATACCATGTGTTATGTATGGCTTTATGCAGATCTGTAGAAGTTGCAATATGTGGTTGAAATCCACGGTTATAAACCTAAATGCTTATAAACCTATAAGATTTGTGGATAATCAATTACTGTGGATTACAAATTTATTAAGACATTATTAATTTATCAAGTATTAATAAATACATGAATTGTTAATAGTGTCATGTGAACACGCAGTATGATGATTTGATTTCTAAACTTTACTATTTTTCCTTTCAGGAGATCTTATGACTAGAATCTTGTAGATATTTTTCTAATAGTAAAATTGTGAATTGGCAATTAGCCTTCTCTTCGCAGAAAAAATTCAAGCTGTGCACTTTGGAATTAAATGTGGAAGTTTTTAGTAAGGTTGCACGATGTATTTATTCTCTTTCTTGAAAACAAGCTAGGTATGACAAGGACAGTTAAGGCTTACTGCTTAAACATTGATTTAAAGCACATATTTCCAGGTGTTGTCCATTTCTCTAGAATTCGTTGGTTTTGATTAGAGATTAATGAAAGGATTTGGCAAATTCCGTTCTTCAAATGTCACAGCACTGATCACAGCCATACACTTAAACATTTATTGCCCACCTTCCCTGTCTGTCTGTTCTCCCTCCCCAAAAAAGGTTGCCTTCTGGGAGAGCAGTCTCAGGCCATACTGACAGCTTGAACCGTGTTAAGGGTTTGTAAGAAGTTTTCGCAGTCCAAACAGTCGGCAGTTTACAGGCTAGTGAACAATTTGACCATGTGGATGCATACGTGCCAGAGTTCAAGGCTGTGACCTGCTGCTGTTCAGATTCCTAGGACAAACGTAGCCATTGGGACCAGGATTAGCAATTTAATTAGAACACCATGTAAAATTCATATACTGTGTCATTTGCTGAACAAAATCTACATCATTATACATCTATTGTATCACAGTTAAAGGAAAAGGAAAGTCAAGTAGTATTTATGTAAACAATGTAATTATAATACTATAGTTTTGGGGTGTCAAATCATAATCTTTAGGTTTTATAATTTGCTTGAGTTGCCTATGTTTAATCACAGCCCCAGGCTGAAATGCTGTCATGGAAAACACTAACAATTTGGCACTGTCATGTTTTACAGTTTGACATAATAAAAAACATATACTCCTAGAAAGTTTGTAGACATTTAAGTGAAGAGCAAGGATGTCAACCACTACGATAACTAATGCTAGCAAGAATAATATTGGGAATAAAATTCCCCATTTCAAAGTTGAAACTAATTCCTCGCTACTAAAAATTAGGATGAAAAATATGATAGGGATGAGGTGACCTCAAAGATGCCTAATTGCTACAGTGGGTTTATACTGCATGATACTTGTAACAGCTGGATTTAAATTAAACATTCATTTGGCTAAAATTTTCTTATCAGTTGCTGAATTCCAGAATGGAGCTATATTCTTTTTTCCAAGGTGGGCCAGTGAGCTTTATAGCCTACAGACTGGCGTCCTAGGTAACTGTTAAATACCAAAGCCATTCAGACTTCCAGCTGCCCATAGCTGGGCAAGCTTTTGTCTGTCCTCAAACAGTACAGTGACACTTGCTCCCGAGGGATACCTGTACAGAAGCGAGAACCACAGGAGGAAGAGTTGCTTCAAAGTGGTAGTTTACTATGGCTGCAGAAGGCATATTCTTACAAAGGATGTAACTGCAGCTGCTTACACTTTTTACGTTTATATGTGCCTGAGAAGCTGATCAAGGCAGTGACTTGCAATCTTGTGCTTAGTTTATGGGAAAACTCAGAATTGACATTTGGTGGCTACACGTAAATAGAATAATTTGCTCCTAAGAATAAGTGTCATACTTAAAATTTGATATTTTTCTTTTCAAACTGAAAGAAGCCTTTGGCATAAAATTTATTCAGGGTCACATTTCACCCATAACCTGTTTTTTTTTTCTTTTTCAAACCTGTACCTAGTTACACTTTAATATTTGCAGTCTTTCTAGATTGTCAACATCATTGTATAATAACCAACTTATTATAGAAAGCAGCAAATGCCATGCTGCCAATCACTTGTCCATCACACTAACAGGTGCACTGCCATTGTCAGTGTCAGGCTGGATACTGGGGATCAGTTAGACAGGTGGAGTAATTTACTCATCTTGTAGCAGCAGAAGGGGACACCTTATCAAGGAAAAAAGAGAAGTGGCTTCCCTTGGTGCATTTGGTATGTGGCTATATAACTTGGATTTATAGTCTCTGTGTAGAAACTGATGCACAGACTATATTTTACTCTAAAGGGGGGAAAAAAATAATCTTTTAGGTATTATGCAAGAATATTTGGTTTTCCTTTCTCTTCACCTTATCTACTGTCATTCTCACCCTCACCCCTCGCCCCCCCCATCCTGAACCTTTTACTATTGTCAGTTTAACAGACTGCTGGAAGCTAAATCCTTGAAAGATCTGTCAGTCTACTGGAGTCAAAAAAAAAAAAAAAAAAGACAAACTTCATTAAGAACTAGCAATTCCGTGCATTAAAATATTTCCCACTGTCATTTTTTTTGGGCAGTGTTTGGAAGAGAGATGGCCAGAGCATGCTTTACCATTTAATCCAAAGAAGAATAAATGTAGGAGTTATTATAATAGTATCGATGCCAGTCTTCACTGGTCCTAATCTCTGTACCCATGACAGCTGCTGGTAATACCCAGAAAGTTTCTAGGGGCAACAGAGAAAGAAGTTGCTTTATTTGCCTGTCTTTTTCTGTTCCTATCAGTGTTCTGGATGAATTTTCCGGTATCATCTGTGACCTCCTGACTGGAGCTTTAAACAGGAGAGCTAAGCCTGATGTGTTTGTGCTTGTAGCTTCTGACTAAAACCATCTGTGGTCAGATACAAAGAGTAATTGCCTGGGCCAGTAAATAGAGCTATTACTTACAACAGGGATCTATGAGTCTTCAAAGTCACAATGGTAGACGCAGCCTCAGACTAAACAGTGGGAAGGAAGAATTCATGGTAAGGATTTTGAAACCTCACTTTTATTGCAGCGCAGAGAGCAGCGTCTGGTTGGTAGATGGGATACACTGGAGGTTAATTCTACTTTATTCACAGAAGCATCACTAGGAGTACATGTACTCTCACCCTAGAAAATTTGGTGTTTAAAAAAAAAAATCTTGAGCTTGCTAAAGTGTCAATTTTCTTTAGGATACTGCTAATAATAGGCTCGACCTTTGGGTTGATGGGGGGATTTGTGGGGCATTGACTGTCTTGTTTAGCAAATGACTCCCATAATCTCCAATTCCATCATCTGGGCATGGAGTTCAGCAATTCTTATAAACAGCAGAGCTTTCCCTTCTTCCCTTCTCTGTCTACCAAAATGTAATGGGCAGTGCTAAAACTTCAGACGGCCTTGGGCATAGTATCACATTATACCTAATCTGATGCAATTACAGGCTGCTGCCAACATGGATGCTCCCAGCCCTTATGCCCTTGTGCTTCCTGTTGCTTATCTTGTATCCCTTAAAAGGAAAAAAAATGGGGTTTTTTTCCACTAATCAGTAAGAACCAACTATCTCCTGGCTGCAGGAGTCCTGGGAGATGAAGAGGACTAGGATTATCTTTTTCAGTGGCAGGCAGCAATTAGGCAGAGAATGAAGCTGCACCTGTGCAGTCCTTTCCTGTTCTACATGCGACCCTCATGGATAGGCACCTAAATCTTTCCTCTGTTTAATTTGCTATTATACCCCATAAAGTGACACAAGACCATTATCATCATGAATTAACTTCTGTGATGAGATTTTTTGACAGCATTGTAATGTTATCTCTGTTTAACTACTATGATGTTTACTGGTATTAAAAAGCATTATCCCACCGGAACACTGTTTACCAGAACAGAATGCAACACCAAAGCCTGTGACTAAGAGAAGGTTGATTGTTGTTTGTTTTTTTTTTTTCCTTTTTGATGACATTTATAAAATTCAAAGTTATTGACAAGTTTGAAGGATTTGATCCAGAGCATTTTCTTGTAGGTTACAACTTTGAAATTCAAGTTGCTAAACAGGAAAAACAGAAGGGTATTTTGCATAGATGGAAAAAAGAAAAAAAGAGTGCCAAACAACGCTGAAAATAGCTCTTTACACTGGACACTTAAAGAAAACATTTTGTTTATTCTTAAATCCATTTTGTATATTAAGTTGGTGTTCTTCCACCATATTAGAAAACTGGGCTCAGAAACCACAGATCAAGGTCAGGTCCTGGAAACGAGCCTGAGGCTTTCGCTACACAAAGCCCCAGGGCTGGATGCTTACATCAACTGATCATATTCTGGCTCTGCAACTAATGCAAAACCTTCATATGCCAGGCTTTCCCCCTTTCTAACCCCTTTCTTCCCAGAGAAAGGAAGTGTGGGTGCACACCCTGACTGGATGCTAATCTGCACGATAATTTGGTAAATCAGGACCCTAAGGCATGCTCAAATGCATGCGTCCACAAAATTTCTATCAGCATTGGGACTTCTGTCTGTGCATCAAGAAAACCAGAAGCCAGGTGATCCCCATCTCCAGGTGGTTTGCATGACAGGGCTGCCAGTATGGAACTGAAATCCAGTTGAACACAAGGCTTAGAAACAGGAGAAACTTGGCTTTGGTTAAATGCCATTTTGGCAAAGTACGTACTTTAGCAAATGCCATTGCCATTTCTGTTTGAGAAAGTATTTGATGTCGGAGAACTGAAACACTAAGAACACCCTCTAAAGGTATAGATCAGGAAATACATTTAATGCTATTTATTCATAATAAAATGTTCAATAACAAAATGACTACAAATATTTAAATTAGATAAGAAACCTCTGCAATGACATAGACTGAAGACTTAGATTTGGAGTCCCCTATACATATTTTACTGTCACCTGAATGGAGATTGCAAAGATTAGTTCAGTTATTACAGCTATATTGACTTTCTTTTCATTTTCAGAGGTACTTTTAAAGGTAAATTATGCTATTCACTGACAATAAGCATGCTAGTGTTCTTTGCTGCTTGCAGTTCTCTCTGTAAATGAAAACTGTCTCTAACGCTGGCAGTCCAGCTCTTTGCATGACAGCTAAATTCCCCTTTTCTCTCTCACTCTTACAGTTCAGTTTCTCAAAAAAACCCCACACCACACCACCTCTCTTTCAATGCCTTTTAAATATGTCTTCTATTTCTGCTATGTAGTACAATCTAAAAGGAACACAGCCTTTCACCAGTTCTGATATTATGGTTTCCCACCCAGTGACACAATTTTGTCTGAACTATAACCAATGCTTTCAGATCTGGTGTGTAAAGCTAAGTGTCTGCACCCATAGTGAATTGAATAAAAATTACAGTTAAATATACCCCATGTGGATTCAGGAGCTGAGCCGTTAAGTGTCAGGTCTGAAAATGTTGGTCTGTGTTCTGTAGCAATGAAGGGGAGAAGGAAAGGATAATATTAAGAAAAAATAGTGAGGACTTTTTTTTTCTTTTTTTTTTTTTTATCAGAATACATTTATGATGCTGTCATCAAAGTGTGTGTGTGGAAGCATCTCTTTAGAAAAACTGAATTCTTTAACTACATGCTGCTGCTTCAGTAGCAAAGCTGCACTGTAAAATGATAGGAAGTTCTTCCTTCATCACTGGATTGCTTTTATGTGTTCATAGAAGCTCTAAGAATAACTTCATTTTTTGAGGTCTGTACACGTTGCGGTATTCAGGTAGTGCTTACCGCAGTTCAGAGGGGCTGTATACAGTGTGACGTGTTCAGGCAGTGTTTTGTGTGTGGTTTTTCTTTAGTTTGTTTGATAGAGCAGTGAATAGAGCAACCAAATTTCAAAGGGTTTCTGGTTTAAAGAGTGAATGCCTTTTTCTGCCTGGAAATTTGTATTCCTAAATCTCATTGGCATGATAGGGAAAGTAAAACACTTAGGATATGTGACTGTCCTGATGAAGATATACAGACCTCCTAAAACTTAATTTGGTGCTTAGAGTATAGAAGGCTGAAAATTCGCAATTTTTTACAAGATCGAAGCCCCAGAGGCCATCTCCAGAGAGCAATCATGTGCTCAGCTCATGTATGTATGGTGGCTCATTTTTCAACAAATTTTTCAACAACTTGCCATTTAAATGTTATCACATAAAGGCACAGGGGATTTCTCATCTTCTGTTGTTAACTTGAGGTGCCACACTGGCAACTGCATGTGGAAAAATACTTTTTTTTTTTTTTTTAAGATCTCAGCTCCCTGTTCTTCGAGTATATTTTAAAAGAGATGTCTCAGTTGCAGTTTTTTTGGGGGAATGCTTGTATTGCTGCCAGCTTACATCTCCCACTGGGAGCCACTGTGGAGCAGGGATTACCTCGAATAGGTTTTAGCAGATTAAACAAGCCACCAAAAAAAGCTTGTCTTTATTTTTTCTTCCTCTCTTTACAAATAACATGATAGACAGAAGGGGATGAATTACAATTTAGTATGTCAACCATAACCAGCCTGTATCTCAGGAGGTTTTTTTCCAGCTTTACTAACGTATGAGTAAAGTATCATCTGAAAACTCCTAAAGATAAAAGCAAATATGTATATGATATCAAACTTGTAGGAACATACAGTTTTTGCTAAGTTTCTGCGGTGTTGCTACATTGTAATTTTACATTTCCGTTCTCAGTCAAATGTTCTCTTTTGGTTTGCCTCTGCTTTCTGGGACTGAAAGGCACTTACATTTTGAAGCAGTTGGGACGTACTGACACAAACCAGCTATACTAAACAAGATTTTTGCTAAACAAAAAAATTTGCTCGCTTTTACACTGGAGGAAAGAGCTTTTCTTTTTATTTCATTGGGGAAAAAAGAGGAAACCTTATGTCTGCATGCAAGGGCCAGATGAAGTTGGGATTCTTGTTCGTTTGTCTCCAAGGGCTGTTGAGGACAGTTGGTGGATTTTTTGCGTTTAAGTTATTCATTGAGTTTCAGGACTGAGAAATTGTTGTGTGTATATACTCAGAGTACACATTTTACCTGGTGTAGAGAAGTGCAGTCCATATAGCCCGTCATGGTGTACGGCCACAGATCACTGCTAAGTTTCTATTTGTAAATGGCGCTCTGTGTGAATAAAGCAGAGGTGGCAGAACATCTTTGAAATTCTACTTGGAGAGTAAAAGTAAAATTCTACTTGAAAGATAGGCCACATGCAAAAGATTTTATCTTGTTAAATTGTTGCCTCATGTCCTATCTACATGTAACTGCAGGAGTTATGATTCTATGAGTTTTTCCACATCGTAATACTCCCTTTGCTGTTCTAGCTGATTCCATGTTAGAATCTGTAATCAGTGTTTGACATTTGTCGCCAAACAAAATCTCTTCTTCAGTAACTCCAGCCATTAAAGGTAAAATGATGCGGCTTGCTTCACTCAGGTGTGATTGTATACTAATTGTACAGTAGAAATTCATGTTGTTGTAGACACTTTATAGGAATGCTTGCATCTTTCCCCTAAGTTGATCAAGGATGGGTATATCTTTTGTTCCTTCTACAAGCTTTATGAACAAATTATTAAAAAAAAAATAAATCCTAAGCCTTTCAAGAAACAAATGCATATCATTCAACTAATAAAAATATTTTCTGTTTCTGAAGAAGTAAAATGTTTAAAGTGTATGCTTAAGGTCTAGTTATAGATTCTCACAATTTTTGTGCAAGGGAAAAGCAATCACTTAATGCTTTCCAATCTTGAATTGCTATAACAAGTGCCCAGCAAACAATATCAGTTCCTCTCCATCTTTGTATTTGTGCACCGCACATATTTTATAAGTACATTATTTATGCTGTTGGTGGTGGTATTTTATACTGTAATTAAGAAGTGTAAAGCATGGTTTCTAGTTATGACTGAATTGGGGGAAAGGAGAAAAACAGTTAATTTTCCCCCAAAACTTGGCCTAAGCTTCTGAAAAGTTTGTTTTTAAAAAAGTTCCTTCATATTATTTGGAAAGTAAATTAACCTCTACAGCAGTATAGTTTATTGTGGATAAAGGATAATGGGATTAATTCTTATACACAGAAAGCATGACACTGTAAATCATGCCATTCTTGAAATACAGTTACAGTCAAAAAGGTGACTATGAGAAAATGACAGCACGGGGTTCCATAGTTATACTTTCTCAGTGATTTCCCTATTAAATGTGTTTAGCTTGCAAGTCAAAAAATCGTTTTTGTAACTGCCAGCTGTTCAAACTGAACTTGAGATCTCAAATCTGTCTCTTATCTCTTACCCTCAAAATAAAGTTTACTTATTGAAACTTAGATGCCAGTCCTTTTTGGTGATGGATGAGGCAGAATAGGACCTGGCTCATTCTTCCACATGGTAGCTGGAGTGACATTACAACTGCATTGAGACTAAGTATGAAAACTTTGCTAGATGAGGAAACAGATGCAAATCTGTAAATAGAAGCTGTTATGTGGATTGGAAATATGTCATTTTTACGGCTTACATTTTGCTTGTGCATACTAAAGCATGTTAGAACAAGTACAGGTGCCATTATCTTTCCTTCATAAGGAGAGAAAATACATCTGAGATGTTGGAAGCTGAGTTATCCAAAGCCACAAAGTCTTTTCATGGTCTAATGTGTATCACTTTAAGACTGATTTGCTTATCTCTATGGCTAGTAATAACCAAACATTTTAACTTCCTGAGTCAAACATTTAACTTCCTGAGTAGTTGCCTTACAAGATAGCGCAGCTGTAAATTGAAGGGCTGTCAAATGGCACTTGCTTGTCTGGGAAGCGTGTCCTTAAACTCTTTTTTATGTGCACTGGGGTCTTTTCTATCACTTTCCCTTTCCATTCCTTACTAGTTTTCCCCTAAAACAGAAACCATGAACATCTCAATCTCTTTCACCTGTCTTCCCTAGAGAAGCCAAAGCTTCCAGGTCTGAGTACGACCAGAATTATGGAACTGTGTAATCTTAACCAGCTCGTGCAGTGCCCATCATGTTTGTAGGCTCCTTTTCTCCCTGTCACCCATCTTCTCTTCCATGTAGCCCAATTGGGCCAGCATTTGATTCAGTAAAACATAAAGATTTAAACCAAAACTTTCAGTCCACACTTTTGCTAAATATTTTGCTTGGCAGAAGCTTCATTACACAATAAATGAGTCTTTTGGAAACAGCCAACTGCTTCATATAAAACAAGCTCCTGTTCCTTTATTGCTTTCGGGGGAGAACAATGAAAATTCACTGTTACTGGCCACATCAACCTGAATGAAAGCCAAATAGGAAAATTGAAAATGATTGTCAAGTTCATCATATCTAATACAATAGAGGCAAATTAGAGTTATCTGCAGCAGCAGAAGTAGCAGCAGATTGCATTATAAATCATCATATCATTGACAGTCAATTACATTCAAAACTTTTCAAGCATGAGGCAGCGGCAGTGTTTATCTACTAACAAACTTATTCAAGCCAGAAAACACAGTGTGGGTGCATGAGGAGAATTTCTTGGGGGTCTGAAGGATTTGCATTAAATAACAGAATTTCAGCAAAAACATATTCCATGAAGGGTAGAAAGGATGAAGCCTGGTTTATTGTAAAATTATATCTTTAAACCTGTTCTGCCTTTCTTCTTCCACTGCAGTAAACCCACATTTGCCTGATGTCTGGGAGAACCCTCCAGTAATGTCAACTTCTCTCCAGTCTTCTCTGCTTCATTACCACCTCTGCTTTCACAATACTTCTAGCGCCCTTCTGAGTTCCCAGCATTTGCCTGCTTCCCTTGTTCTTTTGTTTGTTTGTTTTCAATTTCAAGTACAGTTTTAGTTTGTCTCCTTCAGGAATGAAGACCTTTCTGTAAGTTGTTAAAAATAAGTAACCCTGCATGTTGGGGATATAATGGCTAATGGGATTTTAATTAAATAAATTCTAATCAAATAGATTGTATAAAAATTAAGATAAGTTGAGAGTGAAGTCTTGACAATATTTTACTAGTCAGTTTATTGTACAAACTCTGAGAATCAGACTGAACCCTCAGAATTAAATGTGATTTTTGCTCTACTGGAAGTTACAATGGTTGTACTTTCTGGCTGTTCCTGTGGGCACCAGGAAGAGAACAGAGCAGGAGCAAAAACTTCAGGCTCTTAGAGGAAGGTTTGTGATTTTGCTGTAGTGCAAAAGAAGGGGAGAGTGCTCCATATGATAGACCATCTGCTTTTTCGATAAGCACAGAAAGCCCTGAAGCAGTAAAAGAGTGTAATGCAGGGTTAGTATTGATCTTATATCCACACGCCTGTATGGGGTGGGAGAGGTTGTTGGGTTTTGGGGAGAAGGTCTTAAGTTTATGTTTGGGGTTTTTCTAGTCAAATCTGGGTAAATCTCCAGCGGCTCTTTTTTTTTGATCAGGTCTCTTCATATTTTTTGAATGACTTGAGAAAAATACCATGCAATAGAGCAATGAATTACTCTAACATCAAATTGGGTAAAAAGTTAAGGTTGAGAGCTGTGCTGCTGTTTTGCAAAATAAAATATTTATTTTTGATAAGAAATCTGAAATATCAGGGCTGAGGTCTTCTTCCTTCAAGAGCTCTCTTTTGTGCTCTGAGTGCCACTGTATCCATCCCATCCCAGTCAGCTGAGTCCAATTTTAGTGCATGGAGATGTGCCCACGATTTATTCTCAATTCCAGGCCTAAACCACAAAGTAATTTTTGTCATTAACCACCCAGCCCTTAGTGTATCTGAGATGAGAGGAGAATGGAGGTGAAGAGGCTCTACAGAGGGATCTGTACAGGCTGCATCAATGGGCCAAGGCCAACTGTATGAGGTTCAACAAGGCCAAGTGCCGGGTCCTGTACTTGGGGCACAACAATCCCAGGCAATGCTACAGGCTTGGGGAAGAGTGGCTGGAAAGCTGTCTGGTGGAAAAGGACCTGGGGGTGTTGGTTGACAGCCAGCTGAGTTTGAGCCAGCAGTGTGCCCAGGTGGCCAAGAAGGCCAATGGCACCCTGGCATGTATCAGAAATAGTGTGGTGAGCAGGGCTAGGGAAGTGACAGTCCCCCTGTACCTGCCACTGGTGAGGCCGCATTTCAAATACTGTGTTCAGTTTTGGGACCCTCACTACAAGAAAGACATTGAGGTTCTGGAGTGTGTCCAGGGAACAGCAACAAAGCTTGTGAAGGGTCTAGAGCACAAGTCTTATGATGAGTGGCTGAGGGAACTGGGGTTGTTTAGTCTGGAGAAAAGGAGGCTCAGCGGAGACCTTATTGCTCTCTGCAACTACCTGAAAGGAGGTTGTAGCAAGGTGGGGATGGGCCTCTTCTCACAAGTAACAAGTGTTAAAATGAGAGGAAACAGCCTCAAGTTGTGCCGGGGAGGTTTAGATTGGATGTTAGGAAAAGTCTGTTCACAGAAAGGGTTGTCAAGCATTGGACCAGGCAACCCAGGGAATTGGTTGAGTCACCATCCCTGGAGATATTTAAAAGACAGGTAGACATGGCGCTTAGGGACACGGTTTAGTGGTCGACTTGGCAGTGCTAGGTTAATGCTTGTACATGATGATCGTAAAGGTCTTTTCCAAGCTAAATGATTCTGTGTTTCTATGTTTTTAAGAGCCAGCTTGCTACAATTGCCACACATCTCTGCTGAATTTTAGTTTTGTCACACCTGAGAACCGACATATGGGTCCCTCTAAAATTAAAGTAGTTGGGTGAAGTGCTAAATGTAGCGCTTCTTTGATAGTGTTATGGTTTGAGAAACACATAACCATTTATTGTTATTTAGACAATCATTCTATCACCTGATGAGCCCTCCCCACTCGGGAAGGAGAATCAGGAAAAACAAGAAAACCCAGGTGTTGAAATATAAAGAGATTTAATAGAATAAGATTAGATAATTAACATTAATAGCAATAAAGAACCGATCCAATACCAATACAGAATATAAAAAGATTATACTCATCCAATTCTATCAGTAGGAAGCTGTGCACTCCCAGCTGTGGACAGCAAATGTGGGACACTGCAAGTGCTACAGCTTCGGGAGGAAGGGAAGGCCTCAGGGGTCTGGCACGGGGGCAAGAATTTCTCAGGATGGCAGCCATCAAGGGAGAGAGAGCTTCGCAGCAAACTTTCTAATTTATATTGAATGTGACATTCATGGTATGAAATAATCCTTTTGGCCAGCTTGGGTCAAGTGCTCAGGTCTCACTCCTTCTCATCCCTGCACCTGGCTAGGCTCAAAAACACTGAGATCACGAAACCCACACACCCTAGCTAGCTGTAAAGTAAATATTTTCACAAATTAAGACACTAGAGTCTTCTAAAAGTGCAGTCTTCCCAAGTATTAGAAGAGAAATTAGTCCTGTGTCGCTCAAACCAGGACAGATAGTTAAAAGGAAAATAGAGTTAACTGCAGAAGGTGGTTCAGATATTAGGTGGATTAAATCCTGCTGGTAATCTAGAATAAAAACTGAGTTAATGTAGGTACCATAGTTGGTTGCCTGGAGATAGGCAGGATGAACCTATTAAGGCTGAGAACAGAATGAACACGAACAGAAATTGTTACACCGGCATTATTTCAAAGCACTAATAAACTAGCTGAACAGGTAGAAAAGAAAGGCTTGTGCATAATGGTGAAATAAAAAGTGTGAGTGCAGTTTTACATGCCTGGAAACAATAAAAAAGTCTCTTAGCTACCATCTGTATCAGGAAAGTAAGAAATAAAAATGTGGATACTTTAGGTGGAATTCAGATGCCTGAACATAATTGTCCGGTGTAGTTTGGGGTGCCCTGGCATAGCCCAAGTATGCTGCTCTTCTAGAAAGGTGTAGTTCACTTAATAGTCCTATATTCTATCTACCCTATGAGGCAGCAGGTGCCCCATAATCTGTCACGTGAGTGAGTCTCTGGGGCATTTTAAATGGCATCAGACATCTCTGTTTAGGTGACTGAATCTCATCCAGTCTTTAGACTGTTGTCACATTATGATATCACAACTACAGCAGTTGTTTGCTTTTGTTTTAGTAGATGTTTCACTGAATCTGTGCTGAAACATAGCTTTCTGTGGTTTGCCAAAGTTTAGCTTTTTTTCAGAGATTTTCAGTTTTACTAAGTCCTTCCTATAATTCTGACTGTAAATCCTATCTTTATTTATCTGTCTCTTCTATCATTATTTATCCATCTCTTCTTCCTCTTAGAGGTTTTTACGAAACACTCTTGCACCCACTACTGAAACAGTGAATACCAAATTTAGTATGTAAGTAATTTTGTAAAGGATTGTGTTCCACACCCTTACCATATTAAGAAACTGTGGCATTTGGCTTGCTTGTTTGCTTTTAATGCTTCTTGACATCTGGGGTATGACAAAAAAGCTTTTCTGTATTCTTATTCTGAAATTTTTTTGGACTTACATTATCCAGTAGCCATAAATAAGCCCTAATGACCCAGGTTATTTTACATTTGCTTTCACACGTTTCACATACTGAGTTCTACTGCGTGCTTTATTCCAAAGGAACAAGTCAGGGTTAGTAACTATGTGGGTGATACTCTGAGAATGAGTTAAGCCAGAAGGACTTGATTATGTTTACAAACATATATTTCAGTAACCATCATGAATAAAATGCTAGATTTCAAATTATGTTTTTGATTACTTGAAATTGAAAGTTATTACTATTGTGTTATTATAAATACAAAAGCAAACTTGTGATAGGAACATTAGTTAAGATCAAGAGTAGTGATTTGGTCTCAATAGTGTAAAACACTTAAAATCATGGTTTGCTTTTTTTCCTTTTAAGTCCATTATTCAACGGCATTAATCTCGTGGGACAGATTTTCAGTGGTTTTCTTTTTGGTTGTGCTCATAAAAAATAAATAATGTCTTCATTTTTTCACCTGTACTATGTGATCCTGTGAGTATTGAGGGAAATCAATAGGATACCTATCTTGCTTATGCTGTGTATGATCCTTTATTTTAAATACTGGAATTAGTTTTGGAAACAAAATTTTCTGCTTACTAGCTTTAAATGTTTGGTTTGATTTAATGTTCTGAACAGACACAGACAGGGCTTTTACAAAGCAGTTCTGACATTGTTAAGTAGTATTTAGATTGTAGGAACTAATTTGGTACTTTGTTCTTGCTCTGTTATTGAAGTATATGTATTGCCAACTAATATGTTCAAACTCTTGAACATATTGAACCCTCAAAACCATCCCATTTCATATTAATGCATCCTGAGTTTCAGCCTTATAAGAATTTGTGTTATGAAATATCTTTCCTACAGTTGCAGGCCCTTGATGTCCATCTTTCTAAATGCAACATGACCCTATTCCTGTACTTCCAAAGACAAGTTTAAAAAAGCTCTTCTGTTTTGTAAAGTGATGCCATCTTTGTGGGTTTATTTTGGATTTCTTGGTGGACTGGAGTCATGGTGGGGTGGGGATAACTGTCTGTCTTTATTTTTAACTGCTTCCCAGTGGGAATCATCTTATCTGTAAAAAGCCCAATTAGAAGCTACGGAAATGCATATGTTCTCAGAATACTCTAGTGTGTAGACAACATACATAATTTATGTAACACATTTGGGATTTGCGCCTTCTTTCTATTATTTCATAGGAAGGAAAATGATGGATTGTCAAATCATGCTACATGTTTTAATTTTTGATAGAAAGAGCGAGTATGTTTATACAAGGTCACTCAACTCCAGTAAGAAAGGTTATTAATGTGAGAAATTATTTGCTGAGGTAAACCACCTCTGTTAGACAGCAAAATTCATCACTCCAGTCTTTTTTAGGCATGTACAAAATACATTGTAAGCGTTAAAAATTCAAGGGAATTAATGTTTTAGCCAAAATATTTTCAGGCTATCCTAACAGTAATGCTGGGGATCGATGAGAACTCGTTTTGATGATGTCAACACAAACAGTTTCTCTGATGTGATCCAAGGTTTAGGTTGCCAAATGTCAGCTACGGTATGCTGACACGTGGTGGAGTGTGCAGTGACCCCACAGAATGTGTTTGCCCTCCTGTTTGCAAAGGACTAAGACCAGGCTTGCAGGTAGTTATTGTGAAGTAGCTAACAAGATGTAAATTGTGGCAAAGTGAAATTGTGCCTTATTAGACAAATTATATGCCTTCTAATAATGCAAGATTTCTTTTCCACTTAAGCTCTTTTTTGTTGTTTTCCTTTAAATAAGTTTGCCTTTCGTGTTATGATTGCATTTTAAAACATTTCATAGTTTCTGTGGCACCCAAGTCAGTCTTCTGGAGTCCCATTATTCTAGTATTCATCTTGTTCTGGATGTATATTGTCTTTAGTTTTAATGAAAACCACGTTGATTTTTTTCCCAGTTGCTAGCAAGTGTTAAAAACTGTGCTTCCTAGGACTCCTGAATTCAAACTTCAGAAGCTTTTTCAAGATGATGATCACAGAACAGAATGCTAACTGTGTCTAGTTATCAAATGTTTTTCCCTCTATATAATACAGTACCAGTATTTATACTTAGTCATGTTTTTGAATCTTCAACCTTTGGTACTTAAAGGGGAGAAGCTTATTCTGAGACACATGGGATTTCCTGAAAAAGTGCAAAAGTTTTTGCAAATTAAAATAGAGTTGTGGGATAGGGTGTGGAGTATCATTTTGACATTCTGAAGACCTGAGTTTATTAGTCTGAGCATGATGATTTTTTGTGACCCTGTCCAACTGTCTAAGACTCATATTTTGAACATGTTTGAATAACATATTTGAGTAAACACTTGGAACCTACCTTTCACTCTTCTTCCTCACAGAGAAGAAGCTGCATAACAGTAGAATGAGGATAATGGACTTTGACAAATTTAGGGAACAGATAAGTAGACTCCTTGAGGAAGATCACCTGAGTTACACTGAGAACTAGAGACACAGACTCTGGTAGAAGTACAGCTGCAAACACTTTTGAGAGGTGCAAAAGGGACAGGCAGTACTGTGAAATAGAGTTATGACTGCATCAGAAGCTCTTTGATAACTTAAACCAGAAGGAAATCATATAAAAATGGAAGAAAGGTATACGTAACTAGGCATAGAAATAGAAAAATAACCTGGAAATAAAGATAAAATAAAGTAGTGCAAAGTGAAAACTCTGTTAGTTTGAAAGTGGGAGAAAAAAAATAATGAAAAGTCTAGGTCAAACTCATAGACATATAAAAATGAGAAAATAGTCTCTGTTATAAAATGTAAAGAAGAGAGCAAATATAGGATGATGTAGAGAAAGATGAAGAATTCAGTGCTGTTCTTTGTTTCATTCTTCATGCACCATCACGCAGAATTATTTGACCAGATACCCAATGGAAGTGTTTTAATAAGTACATAGGGTACTTGAGGAATATGAGGACATAGTGTATGTGATGAGGTACATGCTGAAGTATGGCTGCCTAAAAGAAAGACCTTAAAAAAGAAAATTCATGAATAAAAGTAAAAATTAATGAATGAAAGCTCTCTCTGAATCTTCCACATTTTGAGAACTCATGGAGGTTGAGAGAGTCCTTGGGAGTTTGAGGAATGTAAATATATTACTGGGCTTCAAAATAAGAAAGAAATAAAAGAGAACCAGGGTGTCATAGCCATTCTGACCTGAATGCTTGGAAACAGACTACAGCAAGCTATTAATATCTAAAAGAAATGCATTTGACTCTAGAATGCTTTTGGCAGGGTAACATATCTATAGAAATCTGTAGCTGTAACATACCTTGAGTCTTTCATCCTATCCCACATGACATTCCTGTAGGCAAACTTGGACTCCATTTAATCAATATCATGTAATCTATAAGAATCAATCAGTCTCCCTTCAAATTAAGAAGGCATGTTGACAGAGTCCTGCATTTGTCTGTCCTGGGCAGAGTATTCTTTTCAGTGTTTTCATTAATAATTTTTATGATTGACTGATGTATCATTGTAAAACTTGCAGATAAAATCAAGTTTTTAACAAAATTCATGTGTGGGGAATTTGTTGGGGATCAGCATTCAAAATTTTGGAAAACACCTTTAAAGTGACAAGTTGATATCCCTTCAAGTTTTGTGGGAAATCTTGCACTCAGAAAGGAGAAATTAAATGCACCAAGCTGAAAATATCTGGCTAATCATGTGATAGTCGGTCAGAAATGAAACATGAATTAACAATGCAGTCCTGTAAAATATATGAACAGAATTACTGTGTGCAAGATGTGGAAAACAATTATTCAAGTCAGTGCTTCTGAGGACATATCTAGTATGTTATTTAGTTTTGGTCATTGTGGTCTAAGGAAGAGTTGAGCAAGCTAGAGAAAGTCCAAAAGAGAAGAGTAAGAATGATGAGGGGTTTTGAAGACATGACCTATAAAGAATTGTTGATAGAATTTGTTTTATTTAATCTAGACAAAAGGAGACTCAGAGAAAATATGAGGTCTCTGTTATGCAAAAATTTGTTGCAAACAGGACAATGATCAATTGCTTTTCTTGGCCACCGAATGAAAGAGAAGAATAAATTGGGTTAATCTAAAGATTAAGGTTAGGGTAAAAGACATAAAAGCTTATCAGGCAGTAAACCACTGGAATAAATTGCCCACAGCTATTTTATTTCCTGGAGTTTTCCTCAAGTTTGCCAAATGTCTGACAAATGAGTCACATATAATTGCTTTTCTTCCTTTTATATAGTTGAAGTAGATGTTCCGTGAGATCTCATTTCCCATTCATTAATAGGAATTCGTAAAATTTATGTGTGTCGTACCAGGTTTATTTTGCATTTTTGTGCCTCAGTTTCTCCGCCTTAAAATACAACAATAATTTTGCTAAATTTGGTAGTCACGGTGGGAGTATATGTACGTGAATTGTTGAGATTGCTTGGATACTGTGACAACGGAAGCCATATACATTTACACTGTAGAGTGATAGACAGCTACTCTATGTAGTCATTGTGAAAATGACATCTCTTTGTCTTGAATTCTTGCTTTCTATTTCTGGGAGATTGGAAGATACAGTGGCTTCACAGAGTTGTAAAGGAAGTATCTAACCTCAGTTGTGCCTCTTGGGACCACTTGGACAATTTTTGGAGAAGTGTTATTTGCATATCTCCAATCAACTCTTTGGCAAGTATGGGAAAAGTTCCCAGCTGCCAGTTTTGACAGCCACAATTCTGGCAGCTGTTAGTCTTGCAGGGGAAAGAAGAAAAAAGGAAAAGTAATAGCATTGGCATTTTTGTAGAGCTTGGATGACATTTAATATTACCTGCTGAAAATAATAAAAATAAAAAGGCACGAACGAGAAGGAGAGAAAAGGGTTCCAACTCATGGAGCAGATAATAGTAATTTAGTATTTTAAAGCAACTCCATGACTATTTCATCTCTGACCAGTTCCACTTTCATCTTGTTAAATTGAAAGTGGAAATAAGAAATTACAGGCTGAAGGAATGGGGTTAAAAATAAATCCTCAAGTGGGCTGGCAAACAGCAACTTCTTGGCCAAAAGTAGTTTAGCTAATGTCAGTTTTCTTTTCACAGGAAAAGGTCTGGTACAGCTAAGTATTTCTCAAAAGGAAGGTTACTTTAATATAAAGGTAAAAATATATAATAATGATTATATAGAATAAATAATTTTTAGGTGTTCAAACAATTTAGGGAAGAAACTTTATGAAAGGGAGAGATGCTCTTTCTTATATTTTTTTTTGTACCTGCAATATTTTGATTGTACTTCTAAACAGTAAAATAGACTTTCTTTAACTTTTCAGTTAACTGTGTGGTAATTTGAAGGAGAAATCATGATGTGGCTTGGCACTGGTTGCTGGTCCTTCTAGTGGGATTTGTATTTTCATTCACTAGGAGACTAGAGTCTTCTGAATGCAAAACTGGTCTTATAAGAAATTTTGCTTGAGTAGGAACCACATAATTTGACCTGGAGGCCACATTAGATTTTCTCTTATATTGAAGGATCATGGATAGTATTAATCTGTATTTGTCTTTTGTTTTCTGCTATATGTTATCATGATGCATTGCCATTATAATAACAAATAGCCTGTCAACACATTTACTGGACCGCAACCCTCTTGGGATAATCACTGAATTTTCATCAAGACTGCAATGATTAGTGTTTCTGATTATGATAATCAAATAACTAATTAGCTATCATGTTTCAGAAAAGACATAAAATTAAAAATGTTTTCAGAATACGTTAAGACTGAAGTTTTTAGCTACTTCCACTTTTCTTTTTTAAGAAAGCTTAGAGTATGCAGGAAGAAGTTGAAGTTGCTAATCTTTATTGAAAAGGAGCTGAGTTGTTTCTCACTTTGTCCTGCTATCTAAAGACCTGTACTTATGTTCCTTCCCTGTATTTTTGAGCCAAACTGAAATGATGACATTACTACTGGATTGGGCAACACAAGATAACACATTTTGTTTCTGGTGTTTGTATGTTTCTTTTCCCTTTTCTTTATATTTTGTGCCTTTTTTGTGATTTTTCAGAAGTGTTAAAGTCTGATTAGATGTCAGTGTAGAGGCAGAGAGAGATCTCGTCTTCACAGATTGCCTCACAGCGGTGCTGCATTGTGATGCTGAGATGGTGTTCTTCTCACCTTTATGTGTATTTTCTCTTTTTGTGTTTGTACATGATGAAAGCTGATGGTATTGTTTCATTCAGGTTTCCAGCCTTCAGAAATGAGTGTCTGACAAATTTCTGAGTTTTGTTTTTTTTTTCTGTTTNAGCTGATGGTATTGTTTCATTCAGGTTTCCAGCCTTCAGAAATGAGTGTCTGACAAATTTCTGAGTTTTGTTTTTTTCTGTGTTTTGCTTAATGGTAATGACAGAGAAAGAAGGCAACGCAAGGAACGCTGGAGTTTGTAAAAGGATTCATTACATGCAGTTCCGGTTCCTTGCTCATTCCCAGAACTATTGCTGGATCCAGATACTTGTAATTGCATTGTTTTCCACACTGTCCTTCATCTGTGCTCATTTTAAATGTCACAGAGAGAGGTGGTGACATTATGCTAATTTGTAATGGATTCTAGTGTTACATTGCCCCATTTCTTTGACCTCAGCAAAGAGCACTTGCTGAGAAGAACAGAGGATGATTACCTCCCCTCTGAGCATGAACTAGCTGCTATGGCTACATGACCTTGGATTTAAAGAATAAACTCTAAAATTGCTGTGCAGAGGTTGTACAGGTTTTGTGCCTAAAACAAAGAAAGGATTTCAAAGAGAATTTTTTTTCCCCTCTGTGACTGAGTTTATAGATTCTTCCTCATACAATATATCTCTCATTCAGAAATTCCCATGTCTAAGCTTGTGAGATCAGTTTCAGTGAATGTGAAAAGAAATGTGGCTCACATATATTTAGGATATGCTTTTTAAGAGATATCAAGGTTTTATAGGAGAATTAGATGAAAGACTAAGTATTGCAGTTTATTATGAGTTCGTGGCTGGAGTTAGCTGGTACCTGTATCAAGATAAGGATCTTGCCTGAAAGATTGCTGTGGTTTGATCCTCCTGCAGCCTAAATGCAGGAATTATTGAGCTTCCAACTACAAAAAGATTCTCAAAGCAGCCCCTGAAACTATATCAATTCTATACTGCTAGAATATAAAAAAATGGTGGCAGGATCAAAGGCATAGTTCAGCCATTACTGCTCCTTTTAAAAGAGAACTGAACAGGGTCATGTGGGAGGACCCTATGAATGGTGGAATTGAAGGAAGATTTCAATCTCCCTTTGAAAATTCACTGGCATTAATATGATTTTGAAGAGCATGAATAAGAAGCTCTACAGTCAAAGCACTGCTGCAGGAGCAGGTTTTTGGCCTTTTTTATGTCAGTTACAATTACACTGGCGCTCCAAATAAGAGGTGAGTAAAGCCTGAGGACATGATTCTGCATTCATTCCTCACCCAAAACTCCCCCTCGCGCTCGGTGGGAGCATAAGGGGGAGTTTTGTGTTATGCGACACTGCTTCAGTTCTTGATTCTGGTTCTCAGTGAAAGATAAATCCATTCTTCCTCACTTCTCCCGAATCAAACAAATCGGAACCAAAGAGAAAAAAAACAGCAAGCAGATTATAATTCCTTTTGGGAAAAATAATCTGTTTTTCTTCAGCTGTGTTCTGGTACTTTGATTTTAAAAGATTAGGTGCTTCACACTTGGTGAAAGTCAGAAGCTATTGAGCTGTGTCAAAGTAATAACTGATATTTTCATGTAATACCTTTGATTTTGGGTCTTGACACTAATTATTTTATTTTCTCTTGATGGTTATCAGATTGTTAATGGTACTGAACTGAAATCTCTAAGACTATCAACAGCTTGATGGATTTGATTTTTTCCATCAGCAGAACAGGAAAAGTAAAATTGTGTCCTGAACAGATGCAGAATGAATGTCAATTGTAGGTTACTGTAGCATTTTTCCTTCCATCTTAAAGACAGTTTTTATTTGTTCTTGAGGGAACAGGCCTTAGCTTTGGTATCTCTTCGGGCTTCATAGATTTTGAAATTTCAGAGCAGGCTAGACACTTTTGTGGATTGAAAATGAGGGGAAAAACAGTGATCTTAGTAAAAAACCCAAGCTTTTCAGTCATGAATGTCTTCCTGTCTTCGTATTTAGTATCCTTATCCCTCCTTGGAGCTTGCTTGTAATTGTTTTTTCTGCAAAGCTGGCAGAGAAGAAAGCTTAAGACAGTATGTAGAGATTATATTGTTATGTTATATTATAGCCTAGGTTCATGAATCAACTTATTTAAAAATTTCATCTTTATCCAGATCTTACTACATTCACTGTCCTAAGGTCCAAATAAAGAATATGTTCTCTATCTAAAATGTGAAATGAACACTTTTGTGGGTGTGCACATGAATTTGTGCAGGTAATGAATAGGGTTTTTTTGTGTGCTCAGAACATCCCTAATTTTAATATCTACTAAAATAAATCATATTTCTGTTAGCTTTCTATTCCCATAAATTTCTAAATATATTTGCAGAAAAAATGTAATTCGAACTGTTTGCTTACATGTCCAATCACATCTATAACAGCTGCGGAAATGCTTCTGCTTTTGGGTGGATTGTGACAGGTGCTTAGAAAGGTATCTTCCATTAAAATTGTATTGCAGTTTTAATAACGAGAGGTAAATTTGAAGTCTGAGCTAAAATACAACTAGTTTCCATATTTAGATAGGCAATCATTTATTTTAATCAGATACCAGTATCAGTGTTGTACTTCACCTGTTTCAGAAATAAATTTCTGTTGAAATACACTGCACAGGAGGTTGGGTTTTTTTTTAGCACTGCAGTAAGGTCATATATCGTATTAAATATGTAAAAGGAGTTAATTATGTGGCGTAAAGTTCATAAAATTGTACAATACGAATAGTGTGTTCACTATACTTACAACACTTCAGTTCTTAAGTAGACTCTGTCTACTTAGCAGCAAATGGAATGAATTCCTTTAGCTGTTAATGAAAATATCTGATGTATTATTCCTAAGGCAGTCTTTGGACCAAAATGGCATTTGTATTCATCTTGTTGTGAAGTTACAAATGCCTACATTTCTTGTCTCAATTTATTCAAAGCATAATGTTGAGGAAATCACAGAGGCCTGTACTGCAGATCTGTAGAGCTGGGCGAGCATGTTATCCTATTGTATTTTGAAATCTTTTATTGCATGTTCCTTCTAGGAAATAAATTTTTGGCAAGACAATGACTGTATGTGGAGAAGTAGCAAGGGAGATTCCATTATTATTCAAAGTATATTTTGATGAGAAATTTTTTAAATGCATACCCATGGCAACTTGGTCAGAACAGTGGTATATAATTCAAATATAATGGTTATGAACCATTTAAACCTGAGAAAGAGGCACAGGATATCTGAAAACTGTGATCCATATGAAAATGTTTCTGCATTCCTTCTGCTTTGTGAGTATTGACTTGAAAATGCATCCAGTTTGGATATAGGAAGATGGAGAGATGGACAGTAACTGAACGTGAATGATCTTTGCAGTTGGACTTTGAAATATAACATTGGCTTTCCTAAAATGCAAGGTTTTGCTTACCGTTCTCCAATCACTTGTTTCTCTGCAATTTTTTCCTTGGCATCCTTAAAGCTTTGTAGGATTTTAGCTGAACTAGTCTGGCTTCTATATTACAGATCATTTACTATGAACCTGCTGGGTTACTTTCAAAAAGGGTGCTGTTCTTCAGTTCTTAATTAAATCACCAACAATTCCACTGTAATTGTACGTTTGTTATATTATTTGCAAACCTTTGGTGGATTATTTCTAATGGGTAGCTGAAATAGTGATTTATTCTATATTTCTGCAGTATGATGTCTGTTACATGTGCAACAAATACACTGTTAAACTTGAGTCAGTTCTAATTTAATTATTATCAAGTAATACTAGTTTGTCTCTTATTCACTTTAAAACAAGATGTTTAAAAATAGATCTGGTTTAAGAGTAATTTTCTCTGATAGTTTTAGGTATGCTTAATTCGGAACATATGCCATGGAGCTGAGTGTTCTAAATGTATTCTAATTGGAATGCAGTAGAAAAACCGTTATCAATATTTGATCTCTTTATGTCTCAATTCAGTTTTACTATCACAGTTTCAGAGTTAAAAGAACGGAATTATTCTTCTCATGATATACACCCCTGATTTGATCCTCATCCACTGCTGGTTGTTGCTGTTCACTGTGAACACTGTCCCTCTTCGCAGGGGCCTGGGAGCCTTTGTTGATGAAGACTTGGGCAAATAGAGCATTGGGTACCTCAGCCTTGCTTGTGCCTGCTCTCACTAAAATACCTGCGCTATATTTCAGTTACAGTCCCACATTTTCCTTGTTCACCCTTTCACTATCAGCGTCATAGCAGAAATTCTCGTTGCCCCTGATGTCCATTGCAAGTGTCAGCTTCTGGTGGGCTTTTGCTCTCCTAACACCAGCCCTTCGTGCCCTAGAAGTGTTTCTAAATTGCTCCTTTTGTACCTTGTTCCTGCTTCCACCTCTTGTAAATGGCCGTTTCACATTGGAGCAATGCAGTATTGTACAACTATATAAAGGTGTGCAGTATTTCATTATACAAGTTTATGATAATAAATGTATTTGTTTGGGATGGTATTCTGCTGGTAAAAATGCTTCAGGACTAAAGGAAAAAAAAACTTTGACTGACATTTGGTTGTTTGACTTCACTACACTTTGGTTCTCATTTCTTTCAAATCCTTTTCCAAACTGATATACTACTCATTTTCAAATGTCCTTTAGTGATACATCATTTTAAAAATACCAGTCATTTTGCATAATAAAATAAATACATTTTTATGGCAATAGGTATGGTTGCAAATTTGACAAGTTAATTGTAAGGAAAATGTATGGTATTCTCCTGTGATTCACCCAATTTCTGTCTGAGACTACCCTTCCAGCTTTAAGAAAAACTTGAATGCTGGTTTTAACACAGTGTTAAGCATCTTTCTAGAGTGTGACACAACAAACTTGCTAGTATGAAAAAAGGATACTCACTGCCAACAAACACTGTGAGTTTGTTTCTATAGATCTAGCAGTTCTTGAAATTGCAGTTTCTGTTTGTCTTGTATAGACACGTAGATGAACCTTCAGTAGAAGACCTTATGATGACTTCCCTAAATCATTGTTGTACATAGTTGCAAGATTTATTTATTTTTTTTTTTGCTTTCTACCTAATAATAATAATCTCATAGCTTTAAGGATTTATAGATGTGTTTGTGCACACTTAATGCTTCTCTGATTTACAAGTCATTGATACCAATTCTGAATACAAAAATATTCTACAGACCACATGTGTAGATACTTAACACTATTAGTATATGATACTAAAAAGAATTACAACTTTGTAAATATTCTTCTTCTTGGACTATTATTATGCTGTGGTATTTGCCATAATGTAAGACAGTGTGTGCTTACTTTATTTATTTGCTGTTATGGTCCAACAGCCTTTTGTGATATACTTCAGTCTTTGACTAATTGTGTGCTTATTCAAATTGCTTGGGATGTATTCCAAGAGTATTTAACATGAACCAAACTTGACTGAGTGTGCATCAGGCATAGTGGATAAGAGTCTACGTCCTTTTTCAGATAAACACATAATTTGAGGACTGTGTAAGAATTGTTACTGACAAAAGTTGTTGAGTAAGCAAAATGGAAATCACAGTCTTCCATCTTAAGGTTTCAGCCCCACAAAAATTTAAAAGTCAGTTATGTGCTTTTCAGGAACAAAATGTCTATTAAGTGTAGTAAGATCATTTTCAGGTGTAAAACTATATAAATATATGCATATGAGATGTGTGTGTATATCATTGAATCATATAATAATTTGGGTTGGAAGGGACCTTTAAAAGTCATCTAGTCCAACCCTCCTGCAATAAGTGGAGACATCTTCAACTCGATCAGGTTGGTCAGAGCCCCGTCCAACCTAACCTTGAATGTTTCCAAGGATGGGACATCTGTCACCTCTCTGGGCAACATGCGCTAGAGTTTCACCACCCTCATTGTAAAAAATTTCTTCCTTATATCTAGTCTAGGTCTATATATGTATATATTTATATGTATACGTACATAAATGGTTGTTTGATTCCCTTCCTCTTTACCCAAAAGATAGCCCTTATTTTGATCTCTATTTAATTTTTAAGAAATTTTCCACTGTTTTTAATAAGGAAATTGGAGCATAGTCCTTACCTTTTCCCTCCACTCCATGTTCTTTAAACTCTGTTTCCTCACCAAAGGATGTGAAGAAATAAATTTCCTGCTGGGCTTTTAAATTTAGAGCATGGGGTTCTTAATGAGGGAGTAGAAATTGGTGATACTTGAAGCAAATAAATAAATAAAACATGGTTTAGTGAGGAATAACTGGTGTAGCTGAGAGAGTGCTAACTCAGTTCTGACGTCTGTTGGTATTTTATTACATTCTGCAGCATAAATATAAGACTGCTGCCTCCTTAATTATAGCGAACACATTCTATAATGGTTCTATTGATCTTTTGTGAACAATGTTGATCTTGTAGGAAGGGTAGGTGGAGCAACTAAGTAAGAGCATATACTGCTAATGCTTTCCAGCAGGGTAGTGGCACTGAAGCACTTCTTAAACAAAAATATTCCATTATTTGTGTAATTGATGTAGCATATATTTTCAATATTCTAAAAAGTAAGTGAATATCGTTCTCAATTTCATGACTTGGACTGTTATCAGCTTTTGTCATTCACAGGAAATTACACCCTAAAATCTCAATAGATAACATGTAGCTGCTGTAAAAGCCAATGAGATGAGGTAATGCTATGTAGGCAGTACAGATTGTCCCTGATTGAATACAGATTGAATATAGCATTTGGAAGAACTTTTGCCAATCACTGAAAATAGTCATTACATAATTAAAATGAAAGAGATGCCTTCCTGGATTGAATTACTTTTTTTTTTTTTTTACAAGGAAACTAATTAGTCATCTTAAAATAACAATGATATTTGAAAGCTGGATAAACCCTTGCAGAAAAGTGGTAACAAGGATCATAAAGTACAATGAAATTCTACTTTTCTTTGAATCAGTATCAGCACTTTTTTCCCCAACATGTGCTCACTTCCAATACTGGTGAGGAAATCTCTGAATTTGGTTAGAGAAACCGTTCTTTTTATTAAGCTATTTTGAATTACTAATTAAGTATAATAGCTAATCCTGAGATACCAAACACAGAGCTCTCTAATTTTTTCCTGGTTTTGCACTGGTTTTGAATCCAATATTTTCTTATTTAAGTAGAGTTTGGAAACACAAGCTGACTGCATAAACTGTGTCAAATATCTCATTCCAAGAGACGGACAAAATCCTGACATTACTCACAACAGGTAGTTTTGCATAATTCAATGAAATTGGAAAGAGTATTTGATAACAAGAATAAAGGTCAGAATCATGGGAGGAAAAAAATGTCTTCCTCTTGCAAACAAAAATCATAAGTACATTATGTGCCAAATATCATGCGTCATTGCATGGGGGAATGAATTGTGTGGGATCTGACAAGTTCCCAGCACTATCTAATGGTATTTTAAAAGCCTATGTTTTATTGTGACTTTTCAGAAATACTGTTTGTTACAATTTAGCAGATCCTTCAGAGAAATTACATGTTCTTCAGGAAAATGAGCAGTTATAACAGGCAAGCATACTTGCTTGTACGATTGAGGCCTCTGAATTCATTCTGTCTTGCAAGATAGAAAAGCAGCAGTATTTCAAAAGAAAACATTTAGAATTTTACAATACTGCAGTAAGAGTATGCTGTTTGCTGGCAAGAAAGTAAAACCTAAGGGTCCTATTCAGTGACCTGTAGTGCAAAGCAGTACCCTACTGAAGTTGGCAAATCGTTTTCGAGCATATTTATCATTATGAAGTATTCTTAGCTTATGTATCCATCGTTAAATATCCTCTATCACAAGAAAAAAAATGCTGCAAAACCTATAAACACTTATTATAAGTATGTAGACTGGGGATCAAGATACCATTTTAGAAGTTCAATCTGGGTCTGGCAAGGACTCATTCATTCTGAGCAATGATTTTTATGGTGTCCTTTCTTTCAGTCTCCAAAGTTCTTGTTGCAGTTGCTAGCTGAGAAGAGAAATTGTTTATAAATTTTCCATAAATTAGTGGGGAGGATATAAGTCCTAACTCTGTTCTCTTCAATGCTGAGTCACACTTCTTGATGCATGCTGAGTTCTGGTCTGCCAATAATTTGGACCGCTATAGGGTCAAAACTGCAGCTCTTATCTGGGCCTTGTGTCCTGCCTCTTGTCACAGCCCATGACCCAACTACATATTATCTCTCATCTTTTTGAGATTCATATTATTTGTGGGTTTAAAGACTGCTGCCATCTGAATAGGAGTCAGTGATGTAAATGGGTCAGGATATGTTGATAGTCTTTGAATGAGGATCAAGGCCTTGACTTTCCAACAATATAGAAATAGGAAGGAACAGAATATGTGAGATGCTTAGGTTTATCTATTCACTTATTCTTTTGGGAATTGGGCAATCACGTTTTGTATTAGCTTAAGAATTGTAACATATGTATATGATAAATAACAGTAATCTAGTTTGAATGTTTTAAAGGCATAGTTTCCTAGATAGCTGGCAGTGAAGACTTTGTATATAGTCAGTGTAAAGTAATTTAGGACTAGGCAGAACTCTAACAGAGATCCATGGTCTGGAGCTGAGTTTTTATGAACAATTCAGCTTTCCCACGTAAAATTATAGGACTTTCTAACTTACAGGTATTTTCAGTGATTTCTGTGGCTTTCTTTGTCTGGAGCACTTGATGTTATTTCTTTTTTTTTGCTGTGAAGCTCGTTATTGGCAATCACCTTGAGCTGTGAGTAGCTGACTAGTTTTTCACGATTATTTGGCAGTCAAATTCATTGCAACTCAGCCTAGCAAAGTTGACAGTATTCTTCTCACAACTGTGCATGAAATCCCTATGTGATAATTTCTCATTTGCAGAAGACTGGAAAAAGACATTATGAGGTACGTTTCTAGGGAGTCTTCATGTTTGTGTCACTGACTTTCTCCTTGATCACTTGGAGAGTTCTCTTTTATGTTGCTGTTTCCTCATTAAGTTTGTTGCCATTTTCAACCATCTGGTTTTCTGTGGAATTTTTGTGGGTTTTTTAAGATGTCTTCTGGAACCTATTAATTTATTAATACTGATTATATAAATCTCAACTACAGAAAAATATTTTACATGAATGCCGTGAGGTAAAATGGTCCTAAAAATATGCTGCAGAAATACTGCTTTTCTGTCAAGCAGTTCAAAGTACTGATTAAACTTGGCAACTCTTATTACAGTCCATAGTTGGAAATTTCTTGCAGAGGTAGCTTACTGCTTTTCTATTTTATTTCATTTTACTCAGGTTTTGGGGTTTGTTTTTTTGTTTTTCTATTTAGCTCAGTAATCTGAGTTCCAGAATTCTCTGACAAATGGTGACTTAGCATGCTGAGGTCAACTCCACATAAATATGATCAGCAGCACATCACAGGCACGTTGGGTTCACAGTACATGTCATCAGAGGAGTGGGATAGTCTTCATTGACACGATAATTTGAAATGTTTACTTAGAGCATACAGTTTATTGGCACTTGCAACATAGGTCTTTTGTAAGACCTGCCAACATTAGCAGATTTGCTAGTAGTATCAAACTCATCATTTCACAAAATATTGTGATTACCTCTTTTTGGTGTTCTCATCTTATTTGATTAAAGACTTCTACTTGAATTCTAAGTGCTTCCCAGCTGTCAGCCAGAGTTTCCTTACTTAACACAAGATGGAGGTATCTTCACTTAGCTTTTTTGCTTCTGAGAGAAACTACTTACAGAATGGGTTACTTAATCCATAAAGGTGGAAAAGCCAGACCATTCTTATATATGATTTCCTCAACTTTAAAATTATTGTGACAAACCTCTAAGTTCCAAATTTAGTGTGACAATAGTGTCAGTGTAAAACACGATTCTCCAGCTCTGAAGAGAATCTGTTTCAGCAGCTATGGAATTTCAGAAGGCACCTAGAGTTGGATGAATATAACTTCTCATTTTTTCACTACTTTTAATTTAATTGAGTAGTTTAGCCTTAGTTTATCATTTGGCATTTTCAAGTTTTGATGCTCATAGCCATGAGCTCTTACCACAAAAGATTTTTTCTTTCTTTCTTTTATGCAGCTCTTTTAGCCCACTAAAGACATTTGAACATGAGAGGCTGGAAACTTGGACATAAAAAATTCCATCACAAACCTGAAAGTTGGAATATGTCTTCTGACTCCCCTGGACTACCTTGAGCTGCTAGAGTTCATCTATCCATAAATCATAGAATCATAGAATGGTTTAGGTTGGAAAGGACCTTGAAGATCACCGAGTTCCAACCCCCCTGCCATAGGCAGGGACACCTCCCACTAGACCAGGCTGCCCAAGATATCCAAAAATAGTTGTCCTAGGACTCTTTAGGAATGCTAAACTGGACACTATACAGAATATACAGATCTTCATGGTAATCTCAGCAACAGCAGCAAAAGAATGGGATGAAAAAAGTATTACTTTAGACTGGTCTGAGTGGAGAAGCTCCTAGAGAATAGACGAATTTGGGGACTGAGCTTGTCTGTTATCTTTGGAGTTATAGGGGTATAGGGGACAAAAATTTGAAATAGACTAACTCTTCCCGCCCTGCCCCTCATCCCCCCGCCATGTTGGAGGTAGAATGAAAAAAACAGCCGAAACACCCCAAGTGAGATCTCAGGTTGATCTTATGCTGCAATCCAGCAATATGGTTGCAGCATATACACACACACACACACACACACATATACATGCCTGATCAAGTAGATACCAATTTAGCTACAGCAGCGTTGTGTGCAGTGTGGGCCGAAATATTCTCACCCCTCATCCTTTAGGAGCTTGGGTAGACTGGTCTAGCAGCTGGAGTCTCCTCAGCTCATTCCACAAGCTGCTTAGGTTATATTTGGGGTCCGCTTGCACTTGCACCTGGGACAACAGTATAGTCATACACTCAGAAAGAGTGGGGATATGTGTTGTTAAATTTAGAAGAGAAATGTGTTTTAAACTTCTGGTAATAGAAGTGTAGATTTCTGTTTTGATGTTGGGTGGTTTTTTTGTTGTTGTTGTTTGTCGTTTTTTGGGGTTTTTTTTGTTAGAATGAACAAAATGGGAAGGATGTAGCTGAATGCTTCTTTGGCTCACCAAGTTGTGTTTATAAAAATGTGATCCATATTTCTCTGGATTCCTCTATCCCTTCAGACTCCTTTGTGTACCTGAAGGTACATTTGTCCAAGATGGGAAGGGAGAAATTCAGGAAGTTAAAATAAAATATCAATAATTGATAAGAAACACGAAGAGTTTTATTTTCAGTGTGTTTTGTGTTTGATTAGTATAAGTGACTGTGTCATATGCTCACTGGGTTACAATTTCAAGAAAAATTCAAATCTTTGTTTCTCTGTACTCACCGACTTGAAGAACATTCTATGAAATATAGATTATGAGACATACATGTCCATGCACTCACTTTCTCTGAAAATTTGAGAAAATCCCTCCACCCATCAAAAGTTAGTCTTTTCTTGCATTTTTCTCGCCTTCCTACATCGAGACATTAGTGCAGTTCTCTTATCCGCCTTTTTTATTACATTGTTAAATGTTCTTCTCAGCAAACACTGTTTGGCAACAGCTTTTACTGCATGTTCAAATAAAAACTGGTATGGAACAGCATACGAACACAGTGTAATATCTTAAAGTGTGAATTAGGAACCTTCAAACTGAGTTTGCTGCCTTGCCATTCATGGAAGTGCACACAGAGATCCTATTTTAATTGATGACAGCGTTTGCTTCTCTTACATACCTGTTTGTACAGTGAATAGAGGATAAAAAATGGATCTCTAAGGGGATCTGTCCTATCTGTAATAGAATGTAAGGTTTTGTAATTATGAGCAGTAAAAATACGTATTTCCTTTTCCCTTTTCTTTCCAACTCAGAGTTATACAGCTCTTCTATTTAATATACTTTTTGATCTTTTCTTGAGAAATAAAACTGTTACAGGATATTTGTCTTTTGCTGGTATGGTATCTAGGTAATAATAATTACAGATTAAACATTTAATTTTTTTTATATTGAGTTTCTCGTTACTTTGCAGCCAGGTATGTATCATTAAACACCATGCCTCAGAATAAAGTGTGAATGTTTATTGTTGTTATTTTATTTTAAAATAATTACTTCCATGAAGGTTTTTCTTTTTCAATTTTTTTAAAAAGCGTTGCATTGATCTTCTGTTTTGTAAAAACTTTTGACAAAATGAATTTTGTAATAAAAACAAACTTTAGTAGTTATTTATCTCAACCAGATAAACAAGGAGACTGCCGATCATGATTAATTATCACCAGTCTGAGTTAAGAATTCCTTTTGAATTCCATCTCCTTGAATTGCTATTCAGGAACATGACTTACAGATTTTCTTTGGGGAAAAAAAAAAAAAAATCACCCTATCAGTATTGCCAGTAAAGTAAATGACTGTGTCTAAATTGATATACGTGGGATACTTCCAGCTTGGGGTGAACATTTTGCCATATCTCGTTCCTCTCAAAGGACAGGACCTTGGTAGCTGCACATGTGGTTTTCCATAAGACCAGCACAAATTTTACTTGGTCTCAACGCAGACAGTGAATCTTTCTATGAACGAGGGTTACTTCTGTGGTTGAAGGTGGCTAAATCAATTCCTTATGGTTGGAAGAAATAGGAGACAATTCAGAGCAACTGAAACCAGATCATTATTAACAGAGAGGGAGCTCTATGTAAGGTTAAGCACATATGTAAATGTTTGTCGTAATAGGGCATAATCAGGTGAGTCAAACAAAATGTGGACATCATAAAATTAAAAATCCAACATCAAAAGGGTTCAGAATTCATCCTGTGAACTCCAGAAGTGCTTTAAAGTATTCTGTAATGCCAGGTGGTCTGCTCTTTATCTAAGGATGTACTTTTAATTAGCGGTCACATCACTGTAGTAACTGGGAGGATTCGAAAATAGAAATCCTTTCAGATTTACAGAATGATGCTTATTTTCAGGAAGCTTAATGGTATGTGAAAGCAGGTGGAAAATTAATGTAGTTCACTTTACATCTGGGAGCAAATGGAATTTGAGTGCAGTGAAGAACTGGCTGGAAAATGGCAAAAAATATACTATTCCACTCCCCTCACACCCTTCAAGTGGGATTATTTTTTTTTTTCTTTAATGGATGTTTCTAAAGCTTCCTCTTCTCCCCCTGTTTCCTTCACAGGGGACATTATATATTTATTCTTTCTCACTCTTCTTCTTGTCAAAACAATTGCATTTTTGATTTTCCAGTAATTGTCTCGTGGTTCAGCCTGTGTCCTCTGGCAGTTGCCACAACAATCTGTGTATTTTCAGGTGTTTCAAATATGCAGTTGTGGTGCTTCTTCCATAGCTGCTACCTCATTCTGCTGAATTTAAAAAGGGAACTTTAGAAATACAATGTGAAAATTATTTACTTCTTCCAATCACAGCATTTTTTTTTTTCACTGAAGGTACGAATGAAACAGTGAAAATTTATGTTAACTAAAAGAATTTAATTAATCTCAGTATCCATTTCTCTTGATTAATCAGTTAGCTTACATTAAGAATGGTCCTACTGCACTCTAGCTGTGAGTTGACCTAGTCTATTACATGGCCTTCAATAACAAGAAAAAAAAACCCCAAACCACCTAGAAGTTCAGGACAAAGATATTGTGTATGTACCACCTGTTTTTGTTTGTATGGGTTTTTTTCTCTGTTTTTAACCTTTGTAATCTGTGGTTTAAGTGCCTGCTGGATCAGGGGCTGTATTTTATCTTTGTATTCTGTGGATCTTGATGGACTTATATTCTGCAGTTATATGTGGAAAATGTGGGTTTTTTTGTTGTTTTTTTTCTGTGCACTTAGACATACCAAATCTTATTTTACATTTCACTGAGTTCAGCTGACAGCTGAAGTAAAGTAGTTGTTGTTTCTTTGCTATTTCTGTAGTTCTGAATTGTTAATTTTCATCTGGGAGGTAAAATGCATGCACTTCATTTGTTTACTGAGGTACTTTTATGAAGTAACAACCGAGCAGTGTATATAACTGATCATATAGTAAGGTTTTTGACAAAGCTTTTAAATTAGGCTATTTGGTAACTGTTTTGAAATAGAAGATAAAATACAGAATAATTTCTTACTCTCCATTTTAGGCAAACATTTTGAACTCAAAGTGTCAAAAAAAGAATTAGGTGAAATACTCCACTTTTCCCAAATGCTGTGATCTTAATTAAAATCCTACTGGAAGTCGCATTAGACTGTGTTTCGATGCAAGTAGCTGCTCCCTGTCACTGTCTTTGATGCTTCAGCTGAAGTAGTTTTACCAAGTCATCCGGTGTGCAGTGTATGAGCGTCTCTGATAAGACTTCTTCCTTGTAGGGATGAAATCCAAAAATCAATGTCAGATGGAAATCAAAGTTCTCAAGGTTTGAAGGATTGATGGAAAGAGATTTTAATGAGTGCGAATTTCAAGCTTTACCTTCATAAATTTGGCAGAAAGGGCAAGCGTGAAATTCCTGGGTGCAGATGTCTGGGAGAGATGTTTGAAAATAAGGACCTTAAAAAAAAAAGTTTAAATGAAAATCAGGAGTAACATTTTGATGGAAAGAAAGAAATATTTTTTTCCATATTTTACCTGGAAATGTAACTCAGATTTTGAGGAATTAAGTATATGCCCGTACCTTTGTGAAACTGGATGATAACTACATTCCAATTGCCTCTCAGTAATAAGAAGCATAAAACTTAATTGCTTCTATTAAAGTAGCTATTTCTTCTAATTTAAAATAAATAAAAAATACCACAACTCAGAAACAGGGTTACTGAAGACACCGCCAAGTTAACTGATTGAGGTAAAAGACCCAAACAAGGGAAAAATATTTCTGAGAGATGAGGGAATTTAGACTACTTTTTTTTGTTTGTTTTTTTTTAATTTCAGCATGGCGTCACAGAAATATCCTGTAAGCTAAGGTTGATTTTGTCAGTGATCAATTATAGCCATATGGAAATAGAACCGTTTTAATTAGTAGTACCACTGCATCCATATTTTTTAATATAAACCCAATTTTTTTCTAATAGTTCTATTCCAATTTTTTTCCTGTTCAACCCAGTCCAATTTTTCTTTGCTAAAAATTATATGCTTGTGCCATACATTGGATATTGGCACTTAAGGAGCTAATTTTAAACTATGATAGGCAAATAATTCAAGTAAAAAAAAAAATGTAGTCATTCTTTCTTCATTTAACAGTATCAAATGAGGAGCAAGTGATAAAAACAAAGAAAAGAAATAAATTTCAAACTCATTCTTCACAACAGTTGGGTTCCATAGCTACTAATTCTAAACCTGAGATTTGCCTCTTTTGAGTATTTACTCTGAAATAAAAATGCAATTAAGAAACAAATGGGGGGAAAGAGTTTAAAAAAACAATGAGAAAACCTTTTTGGAGATATTGTCTACTGATGTAGGAGCTTGGTCCTTTTTTTTCCATAGATATTGCATTGAAAACACATAGCCTTATGATATTTTTCAGAAGTCTGTGATAAAGATATCCCTTTCTTACATGAACTTGGGCAACAGCCATGCCTGTGTTTTGTGAAGTACAAAGACTTCACAGGTAGCAAGAGTTTGAAAGAACTCTGCATGCCACAGGCATAGTCTTTTCCCAGGTGTGACTTGAGAGAAGAGCCATTTTGTACACAGCTGCATGAAGCTAAAACTGGCAATGGAGAATCTTCATCCTTGGAGATTCCCACAACTTGACTAGACAAAGCCCTGAGCAACTTGGTCTTGCTCTGAAGTTAGCCTCTGCTTTGAGTGGTTAGACTAGATGATTTCCCAAGTTCCCTTCCGACTTAAATTATTTTCTAGCTCTAAGCTGCACTATATTTTAAAATTTGGAAAAATGGCTGTGCTCAGATTGCATCTTCCTGATGCAACCACACCATGTCCACACTAATGGCCATAGCTAAATATTGGGCTTTAGCTCTGGCAGCTCAGATGTCTAAAAACCATTGAAATTAAATATGGCAGTTCCCCATGGGCATCCCAGAGCCTTTTGCTCTATATTGACCTAATCAGAGATTTACTTTACTTTCTTGTTCCCTTCTGTGTTTTCATTTTCTTGAAAAAACAGTCCTGAAGTCCAAAGGTTGTAATTTTGACTGGAGTTCGGCTTCAGCTAATTACACATGCTTTTAGTGCTCAGAGCATGGGTAGTGAGCTTTGCTGTGGAAGGGGAAAAAAAATCACAAGAAATTGTATGGCCTTGCTTGTTATTTATTAGAAATAAGGTTTTTTTGTGGAGATGAATACTTCCACAGGATAGTTTCCAAAAAGTGCAATCACAAATACAATGCCAGTTGCAGGTGTATTAGCCTCTATTTCTATTTAAAAAAAAAAATAAATAGACTATCTCAGCTTTGTATTTTGTGTCTTGTTTTGCTCTCATAGTTGTGAGTTATTAGTTAAGGAGCTAACTGGAAGAGAAAAAATATATGCATAGAAAGGGCTTTAGTAGGTATGAAACACTTCATATTGAATACTAACAGAGCCTGACCCTCCGCTTTCTCTCTACAACCCATACTCCACCATCTTTCCTTAGCCATAAAAAGAGGCTTTGCCAGTCCCCCTAAATGAGGAACCAAACGTGACAGCTCAGCTGATGGTGTTGACATTGGCAGCAGACTTGACGGACAGCACCAAACCTTGCCGTGGCCTATCTCCTGCTAATTAGCTGTTCGAAGGAACTCTGTGTGCCACAGGCACAGTCTTATCAGAAAAGGACATCTTTGCCGTTCACCCTGACAGCTGTGATGCAGCTGTTCGTGGAGCGAATGGAGCACGGAGGGGGAGGGTGGGAGGTGGAGGAGGAGGATTTAGAACAAGTGACAGCTCCAGTATCGTGCACTGAAGCCGTCCTGAGCTATAATAAACAACTGGAATGGGGAAGAGAGAAGACGGGAGTCGAAATTTATAAAATGGGAACATAGGTTAGGCATGAAACAAGAGGAGGAGTGAGAGGAAGGGAACAGGACTGCCCTGTGAGGGCTCTGTAAGGCAACTAGAGCTCTTGTGATTAATGCAGGCTGAGGGATTTAACGTACAGACATTCATGATTTTCCATAGGTCATGTGCACGTCCGTGGATATTAATGGGGATATGTGCCAGGAAGTCCCACAACTGAGCAAGACGGGGAGCAGCATGGGCCTGAATAATTTATTGAGGTGCCATAGATCTGATGGCTTTGGAGACAGGCTGAGGGAAGGAGTTTTAAAAAAAAAAAAAAAAAAAAAAAAAGGAAAAAGTGCTTGCAACTTGTTCGGGGGGATTATGGGCGGGGAATGAGAGTTTGAGAAAGCGCTCCTGCTGCTTTTCAAAGCAAATACCCTTGCTGATGTAGAAACTCTAAATGGTAAAATACACTGTTGTTATTACTTTCTTATTCAAGCTTGTAATATGTACTCTACTGATGCTTTTGCAGAGAGATGTCTAACTTAGTTGAATGTTAACTAGACAGTACAGAAGTAAAGGTGTGGAGTTGAGGATGTAGAAAATTCAGTGAGATTGTCACTGGTGTACTTTTGTTAGTTTCCATTAATTTTTATTTTCCTGTGGTTCGTTTTTTAAAGGGGAGAGTGAGACCAGACTTTGGACCTTTTGTGATGACAAACTTTCAGTTTTAAACTTACCAATCGTTTCGTAATATAACTTGAGAGGGGGAATAGAATGCAAACTTCCACAAATAATTTTAAAGCAGTTTGCAATTTTTCAAAAAGTTGATATCATTTGGAAGGTAAAAATACAGTTTAGATTAAATAAGTGAAATAACGACGACAGCAACATTCCCTTCCCCAGAAGTCAGACTAAACACTTTTTAATGTTGAGCATAAAAAAAAAAAAGTTATTACAACATTAATTGATTTTCCTCCGTGTTTTCTAGATGCAGAAAGATTAAGACAAATATTTTGCTTGCAATATATCTGTCCTAGGCAAAGGTAAGGAATGTTAGATTGCCTGGGAAAGCTTGCTTGTAAAAAGCTTCCGGTATAATTTTACAACTGAGTGGATTAGTTTGTGATAGCATTGAGATTTGGGATGTTGCTGCAAACTAATTCTTTTTAAGGTTTTCTCTTTTTATTGCTCATTACCTATGGGTTTTACTACACGCAACTTCTCTTTTCTCTAGTGATGTACAGACAAAATAGCTAACAGTATGCTGCAATCAGTAGCCAAAAATGTCCCAAAGCAGATGTTTCTATTGTTATAGCAAAGAAACCACACATATGCTTATACACATCACCAATGCTTTATTTATACATTTACTACCGTGTTTGGTATTACCTCTTATCCTGCACTGAAGAAATCATCTTAAGTTGGCCCCAAAAAATTACATATAGACTTAGAATATATATCAAAGATGATTTTCCTTATTTATGTGTGTATATATATATATAAAATAAAGCAAAACACTCAGGAAAGGTGACCTTATACTTCAGGGACTTTCTCAATCAAAAAATACATATCCTTGCTCTACTTTATAGTGGGTCTGCTCCTATAATTTTTATTTGTGTGTCTTTAATGTATCCTGTACCATATTTACAGGGACATGCAATGCCTTATGGTGACATTTTCTTTATTTTCACTCCTGACTTATGAGGTAATCCCAATTGTTGTACCGAAAACTTTAGATATTCTTCATAAATATTTGATGTGCCCACTGAATGTGAGGTTTGTCTTTCAGATTTTATACAAGTCTAATGACAATTGTGAAATAAATTTTTAGGGAAAATGATTTTGCCCCTAATAAAAAAATAGGTTAAGTGTTCACTCTAAATGGTTTGTCCATTATTTCTGACCTTTTTTGTTTTGTTTTTTAATTTTTAAAGAATTCAACATACCATTTACAAATGAGTGACTGTTTATATTTCTCCTTCCAATACTTTTCAAAATTGTACAAGATTAGTGGGGTTTAAGTGTTTAGGTTTTGACACCTGTTGTGTGTAACTGATCACTCAGCTTAATAATTTTAATAGTAGATCTTATATCAATATCTGTTCATAACTGATTTAATTGTTCATTGTGCAACTCAAGATTTGGAAAATGCTTATTTTTATGTATTTTCCAGCTTTAGTAAAAAGAAAGGTTTAAAGGTAGAGTACTATGGTACTACTACACCTCCCGTGTTCTGAATTGTGTGAGTTTGCCATTGCATAGAAAATTGTCATTTTCATACAAATGATTTTTTTTGTAACTTTATATTACTGGTCCAGTTCATTAAGAGTGGACTAATTCTGCATCTAAATATTTTTGCTGTGGCTATGTTTTTGTCAGTGGGAAAATTGTTCTATGTTCCTCTGTTTTTCAGTTGGTGATATAATGCAATTTTTTGTGGCTTGAGCATGGATGGCCACAGCTAAACCTTTGCACACTATGCTGTATTAAAAACAAAAAATTAGGCTTACTGTTCTTAGTGGCTAATTCTTATACAGGAGATAATGATATCTCTCACTTCTATTTAGGTTATACAGAAGCCAAGACAATATTGGTAGGTTCTTAAGAGGTGTACCTTCACGTACCTTGTGAACTCCCAATGTTTTTGATATTGAATGAACTTCGAAGCTGGGAATTTTAACTAACTTTAAAAAAAAACCCACAGCAACAAAAACAAACAAACAAACAAACAAAAAACAACAAAAAAACACCCCCACCAAGATAACCTTTAGGTTTAGGCAGAGTTGTGCGCAGAAGGTGGACAAAACCTGCCAGTCAGGAAGAGATGACTGAGAAAGGCCTTTAAGGGTTAATGTGTTTAATAGTCCTGCTGCATGAGAATATAAGCTGAGTGGCAAAATCAAGAGGGTGGGAATTTTAACACTGTTGTACCATATAAGTGACAAACCAGTGAGGTGACAGGAGAAGGACAGTTTCTTTCATTCTGTTTTCATCACCAGTATCTGCTGTTTCTTTACTGCTGATGTTACTGAAGGGCAGAAGAACACCCCTCTAGGTACTGGCTATTAGACATAGTTATGAAAAACAAATACATCAGTAAGGAATCTGATTTTTTATTTAGCATTTTTATGGTAGTGAGTTTCTTTTTTAATCTGAGATCTTCTTATTGGAGATATTATGATAATTCACAAGCCACTGATGCCTACTGCAGTCACAATCTTTCAGATTTCTTCTCTCTCTGAAATTAAAATGGTGCCTCTGGATGCCGCAGATAAAATCTGTTTGATGGCATGTCTATGTGTTTATGAGTTTCTAAGAGATGAACAGGAAGGGGTTGTTCAGAGAAGCACAGCTTTTCATCTAATATATCAGATATAGTCAGTGTCCATTTCAAAATCAGAAGTATATGTATTTTAAATGTAGTTAATAGATATATATTAGGAATACAGTTACCAGAAGTGTTAAAATGCTCCCCGCCCCCCTCTAAATAATGTTGTAAGTAGTAATAAGCCATAGAGGGAAGTTTCTGTGTGGTTTTTTTTTCAGGAAGGGAGTTTCCATGTTTGGTTTCTCGTTGTTTATTTTCCTTTGTAGTCCTTGCACTCTTCCTTGTTCTCAGTGTCACTTTCTTTCACACGTTTCTCTGCACTATTCCTGTCACAGCTGTTGCACGTGACGTTGCACTCTGTCTTTCTCACATGCATGCTCGCTCGCTTTCACACTCTTTCTCGAGCATACTCTGTCTCTTTCGTGTGCTCTCTTGCACGCGATCTCACTCAGTGAGAGCTCTCACTCTTGCTTGCTCATTCTGGCACACTCACTTTCTCGCTCACTTGCTTTCTCTTTTTTGTTCTTTCCCTGTCCCTCTCACATTTGCTGTCACTCTCACTCTCTCACTTTCTCTTGTGTGCCCTCTTACACTCATTCTCTTTCTCATTCATGTTCTTGCACTCTCGTTCTCTTTCTCACTCCTGTGCTCTGCATCTCTCTGTCCCTCTCTGTCTCATTTGTTCTCTCACTCCTCTCAAACTTCTTGTATATTACTTTTTCTAGGGAAAATATGTCCTTTTTGTTACCCAGGAGGTGGTCAGGGATTAGTGATACAAGATAATTCGATCCCCAGGGATAATACTGCTTTATGAACCTTCTTAAACTGGACTCACAGGCGAGATTTTTTTTTCTTTAAGTTGTTCCCCCCCTCTTCCTTCGGGTGCCCCCCCCTCCCCCTCCAATCACATCATTGCTTGAAGGCGAGAGAGTATGGGGAGAGGGGAGAGAAGCTCATTTAGCAGCCCTGGCAGACATAGGCATCACAGTACCAATCAATCAACGCACATGCTTTCCCACTGAGACTCCCCTGTGACCTTGAGGAGTGTGACAAATGACTTAGAGGACGGAACAGACAGAAGGTTTGTGATAAACCAAAAAATTATGTTCTTCTGAGTGATGAAGAAAAATAAAAATGAAGAGTGAGGGTAGATATATATTTGGTTTGAACAAGACTCGATAAATTCTGTAACTACCTTTCGCTGTACTGGCTGTGGTTAGAGGAGTTTACTGTCATGGTAATCAAGACTTCTTCAATAAACCTCACTGCAGTGTCTACAGGATTTTTTTGTGCAGTACTGCAGTACTTTATGGCTTTAAGCCCCCAGCTGTGGCTGGAGGTTGTAGCACTTATTGATAACAGATTCCAGAGGCAACATATCTCATCAAATTCATGTTGAGGGCAAATAATCAGCAGAGTGAATCACTTAACCTGGATTGACTTGACTCATTCTGAAATCTGCAGCAAGTTAACTCAGTCATGAAGAGGTTGTTATTAATCATAAATGTTTGATACTTTAATAAGTGCAGCAACTTACCGTCTGGATGTAGATACACTTTCAGCAGATTTTTTAAAATTATTTTTACATAAATTATGTATTTTTATTTTCTTAACAGAGCAGCTGGAGTCATCAATCTTTATGTATCTAATATGTATCTATGTATCTAGTGCACTATGGGAGAAGGGGTGCATTTTCTTGCACCCACCAGTGTGTGTCTAATCTTAGCAGAAAACAATGTCTGTCAGGAGAAAGATATTTTTTGCCACATTATTCATTCTTTGTGTCTACTTCAGAATGCAGGTTGGAATTTTCATTACTGATTTCTACCCATTCCATTTTTCTCTAGTTCCTTTGACCCTTATCAATATGACTATCTACATTTGTCACGTATTAAACCCGTAGTAACAGCAATCACTATTACATATTTCAGCCAGCCAAACCACTGATATTCCTGGTTCTATACTAAAATTCCTCTTCTTTGCAGCTCAATAAAAAAAAGTAGTGACCTTCTTGTTGAAATATAAACTGCCAAATATACATCAGACATCGGTAATACTTGTTCTCCATAACTGCATTCAAATCCATACAGGCCATAAAACTGAATTTCTAATCTCATTGACAGAGATTAGAAAGCTAATTCCATTCCAACTTTCTTTTTCTGGGAAAAACAGGTCCATTGTAAACAAATTTGGAGACTACATTTTTTCTAATGACAGGCTACGCTATCAAATGCAGGAAAAGGTATTTTTGTTCATTAAGCTCAGAAGCAGTGCTAGTAAACCAAAGGCTAAATGAAAGGAGGTGGCATGTGTTTGGGGAAGCAGGCAGTAAAGTGTCATCATCCTTCTAATGATGTTGAAGCTGGTCAGATTTACTGGTAAAATGCCCAGATCTCCCATGCAGCAGCCATAATCCAGTCTAGGTCTGATGTTTTAGAGTGCCAGAATTGCAAATCAGAAAAAAATAAAACATTACCCTGTGGAGAGTTGAAATAATTTAGAGAAATATAATCCAGTTTAAGGAGGAGTGAATGACAATCTCTATAAGGTCCTAGAAAACAACAGGAGAAAGCAGTCTGTTACTGTTTCAAAAGATCTGTGTTAAATTTACCAACAAGGGATGTGCTATCAGAGGGCAGCAGATACGTATCTGGAAAAAAAATTTGGGAAGTTGATTGTTCCTGGGCTTTTTAATGAGGTCAGCAACCCAGTCCTGTAGAACAATTAATTTCTTCAGCACCTAGCTGAATGTAATTCTGTTTTGAAAGTGTTAGGCTCTTCTCCCTCAACAGATTTAGCTTCACTTTTCATTCAGGTAAAGCCAAATTGGCACTGTGTAACTTTGCTGCCCACTCATCCCCTCATTTGCTCTAATGAGGGCCTTCAGAGTGGGTCTGACAATGGAAAACAACAGACAAGTGGGATTATAGATTAGTCCGAGGTAAAAAAAAAAAAAAAAAAAAAAAAAAAAAAAAAAA
>VUYV01000110.1:627964-721365 GCA_008711295.1 Anarhynchus alexandrinus | reverse complement strand
TGGTTTTTATTGGAAAAAAAAAAGAAATTGGGGGGGGGGTGTAAAATAAAAGTTTTGAGTGGAGAGTACAGTAAAACCGTAACTTAACAGACTAATCCTGTTCTCAGTGCTATTGAACAAAACTGTATGCACATCGGTTTACATAGATAAACTTTGCTGTAGCAAGATTTAGTGCGTAGGAACATTATGAATCATAGTGATGTAATGTTTATTGGAATGTGGTATTTTAGGTGTAGTCTACTCTTGTGTGTCAGGTATGCTTCTCCATAGATTTATAACTGTGGAAAACCTGTTATATGGGGCAACATAAACCCAAAGCAAACAAAAACATTCTTGTTTTCTGGTATCAGAAATCAGATTTGGGTTTTTTTCTTTTTTCCCCCAGGGAAGATGGCCAGTGGCAATGGATCCTGGTGGGTGTTTTGTAACATTTAAATGATTACTAAGTTGGAATCACCGTGGCTGGGTAAGGGGAAATGAGTAAATAAGGAGGAACTGAGGAAGAAGAGGCCAACATATTACCCAATTAGTGATGACATCATTGATTCTGAATGGAATTTCTTAAAATAGGTTCTCGGAAGAGAACCATAGCTGGAGTTAAGGGAAGGGTGTACTGGAGTCACTACCAGTAAATTTGAATTTAGGATATTAGTTGTCCTTTTAGTAACAGGTAGAAATCATAAATTGTTGGGGTTTTGGTTTTATTTTTGTTTTTTTACCAAAAAAAAAGAGAAAAAAATAGAAGAATCCCATAAAGGTTTGTGATCTGTATGTTCCTGGGTCCAGCCTCTAAGAAAGAAAAGAAAAAGAAAACCTCTTGAACTGTAATGAAATGAATTTTATTTCGCAGGCACTGGGCCCATGCCATTTCATTTCATTACCAGGATACGCTGAGCGGGCTGGAATCAGCAAGAACTACGGGCAATGCAAGCTGATGATAAGCATTTCATCATGGCTCTAAACATATTAAATTTTTAGCTATAAATTTTATCAACAGTATCTACATGGCTGGATAGCATTTCCCCAGCTTCTTTCTTCACCACCCCCCCACCCTGTTCTCTTTTGCCCTGCAAATACAACTTAAACTTTGCTGTTCTGAAAACAAATTTTAAAAAATCAATAAGTAAAAATACATCTAGAATTTAGCTAGTCCAGTAATTATCATTCGGGCTATCCTCTGTGCTTACTGAAAATGGGAAAACAATGTTACAGCATGAGCAAGGGTAAAAATAGACGAACCTCATTAGGTTTTGTGACGGTCTCCAGAAGATTTCCTTCTAAAACTAATAGCATATCCCAGGGGAATGTTTTTCAGTTGAAGACCTTATTAGCAGACATTTGGTCTTTATAGAATACTGATAGAGAAATAAAAGGTAGAAACCTAAAATAAAAGGTTGTAGATTTGATTTTTCTAATAATATAGTCAATAAAATTTCACCAATTTCAGACGACTGTAATGGGTAAATGGCATAAACCAGAAGTATACTGAAGTACACAGTAACATTTTTAATCTGAAGTTCATGCGGATTGGGACCAGGAGAAAAATTAATCCTTTGCATTCCAGGGTAATCAATGCATTCCCAGTAATCAATGACAGTCAAAAGGGGAACATAGAACTGTGAAACAGAGGAAGCAGGTGATCATTTTGGTTTGGTCTGGAAAAGGGCTGGTCTTTCTGAGCAGTTCTCTGGGTAACTGTAATAGCACCTTTAATAGTAGGAGAAAGGTAGGTGCATATTTGAGAACTCTCAAGGCATGACAACCCTGGGGCTGGTTAGAGGCTAATTAGTTTCAGAAGTTAAGACTCTAGATAGCTGAGGGAGATCTTAATTGTATCAATAATGAATTCTGTTCTTCCATGGTGCTATAGTGTGGTTCATCATTGGAAATGTGGTTTTAAACAAATATGTTCTTTAAGTTTTGCCTGATAGTTAATACTGACTGAGTAGTCTGCTGGAGAAGACCACACTCACCGATATGTTGACTGCTGCAGCCAGCATGTCCAATATCTCAATGTGACTCAGGAAAACCTGAAAACTCAATACATTGCTCCTCCACTAACCTGTATAAGCTCTTTTTGAAGCTTGTAGTGCAAGAATCTAGGGGGCGAGAAACAGGTAGTGATGATAATCATAGAAGCAACTCATTGGTCATGTAGCCATACAGGGAGCACGTAGGCAGAATGCTTCAAGATCCTAAAGACATTTGTAACAAGTGTGTACAGCTTCTCATTTTTCTCCTTCTCATCCTTTATAAAGAAATTCATCCTGCTGCTCTATCTGGTATTTCTGGTTCTTATTGTTACTGTTAAAAATAAAACCTGTTTTCCTGTGAGGGAGTAAGGACTGATAAGCAGTGACAATTGGAAAATTAGAAGGCATACCTGGATTTTGTTTAAAAAAAACACCCTGTAGTTTGAGAAAAAACTAACTGCTACATTAGGCCTGAAAATATGGCTAGGACAAGTTTTTCTGATGGTACCTGCATTGTATTAATGTAATCATTGCTTACACTCAAAAGTAAAAAAGATGCATTGTTAAAGGAAAAATTACCAGAAAACATTTCTGTGCAATAGTTATGTATAATATTATTTTTAATAACATTTTTATTATTGATTTTGCTTTGGTTTTTGTTATATAGTGTAGCTTTTTGACTAGATTTTATTGGTACAGCTCATCATGTGCATATTACAAAGCTTGCTGTGGGTGACATTTCTGCAGGTTGCTTTGGGAAGACTTCAGGACATAGCAGCTGCCTTTGCAATTCTTGGAAGTGTGCAAATTATTCTTGAAAGAAAGTAGGGAGCCTATCTAACTTCTGTTTTTCATCACTGTGGTATCTGTGATACAAGTAAAGATAACAATAAAGGTTTTTCACCTTCTTCCTTTCCTGCTGGGAAAAATACAGCAATGGCTCTATGGGACATCTGGCGCAACATATAATAAATTATTAGAGTGGTGTCTATGCACTGAGTTTATCAGACATTGGATCAAGCCTTATGTACCTGCATCACATGCAGGAAGTTTAGCGTATAAAAGACTACTGTAAATAGGGAAGAAATAATCTGTTTTGTGTTATGTCTATGGTGGATACAAGAAGTAATTAGCTTAAAATGCAGCATTGAAAACTCAGGTTAAAACTTTCTTCCTATAATAGTAGTAAAGCATCATCATCTGAAAAGCGATTACCTGGAGAAACAGACTTGTCATCACTGGAAGTTTATTAAGGGCAGAGTCAATAAATATCAGTTAAGAAAACCATTGACAGAGTTTGTCGTGTCCTGGAGTAGGAAACAAGGGGATGACATCCTGCAGTTCATTCTAGTCTTTTAATTTCAGGGCTCAAAGCAAACACTAACAGTGTTTCTTTATTTAGATACGCAGTTAGATTTTCAGTTATAGGTGTTTGCCATTCTGCAAATGGCAGTCTCGCTGACTTCTAACTCCCTTCCAACTGCATTGCAAATTCAAATCTTCTTCTTATTTATTTATTTATTTATTCCTGCTAGCCATTCAATCAATAAATTCAAGAGCATTAACCATCAGGGTGCTCAGAAGTACTACCCCTCAGCATCCCATCTCACTAATAGTTTTCAGCTTCATGGCCAAACCACCTCAGAAGAGGCAGCAAAATTTAAAAGACTGTTTCTCTCATAAAAATGTTTTGTTTTTTCCTTTCACCTATGGCATATTAATAAATACTTGAGTTGTGTCTGTTTCCTGTTCTTTCAAGCATCAACAAGGAAAAATTCCTTCCAGCAGAACCCAAGACAAGAAAACTTTATGAAAATGTAGGTGAAAGTTTCAGGCAAATAGAAGGTGACTAAATTTAGAGAGTGGCAAGGACAAAAATAAAAATTGTGTAACCCTATCTAAAAATTTATTTGTTAGTCTTGTTCCAGAGCCAGGCAAGATCTTTATTCCATATGTCCTTCGATTTTACTGGAATTCTTTTCAGTTAGGATGTAGAGGAAGACTTGTGTGTTCACCATCTTGTTTTGAACTCTTGAAATATATAAAGCTACTCTTAGACATATAGAAAACAAAAATTTAAAAAATAAGTACTATTTTTAATGAGAAAATTTTAAAGAAACTGAAAACAATTATTTGCTTCAAGAATACTTAAGAAAATAATCTACACGAGAAAATAGTTTCACATTCTAAGATGTGAAAACCCTAAGTTTGTCTTAGACTAGCATGATCTTTATTATTATTTCAACCTCTTCCTAAACTCTCCTGTCCTCATTTCTTTCTTTTTGCTTTATTAATATACTGGCCTAGCATTCATTTCTCCTTTCTGTTATTTCTGTAATTTTCATAAAGGCAAATTAAATCTGTTGCATGACAGCATTGTGCGACAGTTCAGTAGTTTCACAATTCCTACAAATATTCCAAGTCTATTGCTGTCATAAGTGATGCTCTTCTGTGTGACTTTCAGAGAGCAAAAGCTTTTTATAGGCAGCTGTGCTACTTGTCCCATTCTCAGTTCTTCAAGTGAGCACAGAGGAGGAATTCTGTTCTGGTATGCCAAAACTCCCTGAGAATTCATCTCATGCCCATTATGGATAGTACACCTCCTGATGTTGTGAAATCCAAAGCATCTTTTCAATTTCCACATGCCTCTGCTGTGCCTTTTGTCTCAGAACGTGTTTGTTTTTATTTGGACTGAATAATCTTCAAACCAAGGCATCTAAATGTATCTGCAATTGCATGAATTTCTCGTTATTATCTTACATTTCCTTCTATTTTCTTAGCAACGTCTTTTGTTCTGTTACTGTTGATACCATTCTAATAAGTATACATTTTTAAATAAACAACTAGAATTAGATTTTTGAGGACAATTTCAGTTTCCTCTGTTTGCATTGCTTTGTAGTGATATAATTTTCCATATGCCGTTTTTAAATGGTTAAATCTACCTGGCAAATATAATTGCTAATTTGTCCATCTGCTCGTCATTTGATGAGTTATGAGGAAGTATTATTTTGTGGAGTGACACAGCATTAGACAAATTAAGCTGTGTTGCCAATCTCCAAATGCTGATCTTGTTCACTTCCACTTTGAGTTGTGGAAAAGAAATATGAACTTATGGAAAAAAGTACAATGGATGGTGGCAAACCAAATCATCATCTTGCAGGCTGTCAACCACCTGTATTTTATCTGAAAACTTGGAAAATTTTGGCTTCTCTATCTCTCTCTCAGTCTATGCAAAACTCATTTCTAGATTAAAGTAACTATTTTTAGGTTGTAAGTCCTAAAACAGTTGTTGTCAGTCTTCACTGATTTATTAATAACTCTGCTCCCCTTCTGCACCCCTTGTCTTCAATCTCCCCCTACCAAAAAATCCTCCCTCCCTCCAAAAAACCCCGTGGAGATGCAAATTATAGTATATGAACTACAAGTCTCTTGTTGGTGTGGTTATGTGGTATTTTCAGTTACCATCTACCTATATATCCTTAAGCATCCATGTCCCAGAGTTTGTAAAATAGTAGTCCAAAATACTGATAGTGTTGTCAGATGTTGAGAGAGGTCATACAGACACAAGTATTTTTCTTGGCCCTGGGACATGACTTAAAATATGGTTACCATCTATCTGTCTACAGCCATGACTGAAGATCAGTTACGAATTGTTACCCTTTCTGAGTAATGGCCTTTGTAAAAAGTGTAGTGATGATAATAATAACAATAATAATAAATGTAATAATAATAATGGTAATACAGTTATAATAATACACAAGTGTTGACATTACCTGCCACAGCCTCGTGTTTTTTCAACATCCCTCCTGATGCAATCTCAACAACACCGAGTAAAGGGGGATAGTAACTTGTAGCTACAGTGCTCCTAACATATGCAGCTTGCCTTATTTGCCAAGAGATGCACATTCCACCCAACATCAGCCATAAACTTCAGACTCCTTTTAGCAGGGCTGTTTTTTATTCAGCCAACCACTTTCCAGTCTGCATGGGGTTATTTCTTAGAACTTTAAATTTTTCTTTATTGAGTCTCAGAAATTTTCTGTTGGTCCTGTCCTCAAATTTATCCAGCTTCTTCTGGATCAAGATTCATTGTGTCAAGCACTTGCCTGACGTTCCTGCCATCTTCAAACTTGTTGAGGGTGTGGTCTGTGCCATATTCCAGTCTGTAAATCAAGTTATTGAACAATATGGGACCACATATCAGCAGCTGGGATAGCCTGCTTATTACCAGATATTAGCCAGATGCCCAGCCTTTGATTTCATGGCAATGCAACCAACTTTCATCCCACCTAACAATCCTTTTTTTCTAGCCTATGCCTCTTCAGCTTTCATATGAAGAAAGTGTGGGATGTAATATCTACAGGCTTGCTAAAGTCAAGATAGGTACATCCACTGCTCTTTGCAGCCAGACATTTCATTAGAGTCATCAGGTTGGTCAAGCATGACTTACTATTGGTAAATCCGTGTTGCACATTCCTGATTTGTTTCTTGTCCTCATGTGCTTGAAAAAGGATTCCAGGGAGACATATCCCATGGTATTTCTGTAGTCAGTGACCTAGCTGAGGCTCCTATCACTATTCTCTGGGTCATATTTTTTTTTGGTTTTGCCTTTTTAAGGATGAATGTAATGGTAACATTTTTACAGCCATCAGGTACTTCATCTAATTGCCATGCAAGTTATAGACAGTGGACTACAGTCACATCAGCCAACCCTTGCCGCACTCTCAGGAGAATCCAGGTCTTATGGATTTGGATACATCCAACTTGTTATTGTCCATAAGCTTTTGTAAGGTTTTCTTTTGGTGTGCATAATATATAATTTCTTGCCCATTAATTATGTCCTAACTTCTCCTTCTTTTGAACTTCATACAACTGATTTTTTTCTTGTATTTAGGTAAATTGATCTTAGCAATTAATTTACACAATAAAGCTGTTATCTTGAATGATATTGTGGCTAATGTTCTGGATTCAAGAAACTGGCTCTACAACAGTTTTGCATGTACAAATAATGTAACTCATGATTTTTTCATGTCACAGAATCACAGAATCACAGAATAGTCAGGGTTGGAAGGGACCTCTGGAGATCATCTAGTCCAACCACCCCGCCGGAGGGGTGGGTTCTGGTGTGGGTTGTCCTTCCATTATGCTACTTTTCTTTTGTCTTTCTTTCCCCCTCCCGCCTCAAGGCTGTTGTCGGTTGTCACCATGGCATTGGAACTTCAGTCTAGGCTGAGACCTAGAAGTTTTGCAATAACCCAAACACTGTTAATAGATCAAATGGCTCGGACTATTAAGTCATTGTTCTCAAATCATATATATTACCTGAAAACTCAATTTTTATAGTCTCCTATTTTTTTCTTATTATTTTCTCAGTCAGTCAAATGACAGGCAGAGTTGGTTAGGCTGAAGTAGTTTACAGTGTACTCTTTCCCCTGCCCAATTACAATTAATAATTTGCTAGGACACATATGCTACAAATTACATCTTTTGCCTCACAGATATGCAAACATATGGCAGCACATTTAAAAAATACACTTTTAATTCTGAACATTTCTCAGAAAAATCTGATTTAAGACACTTTTCACATGTGAACTTTGAACCCTTTCAATGATGTTGCACAAAGTGTAGATTACCAAGCATTATATTGTCATATGTAAAATTTGATTAGCACAGTTGATAGTTTCTGGTAAGTTGTCTCTTCTTAATGGCTTTGCAAAGTTTGTTATGGTTTGCAATGAAGAATATTGTAAAAACTCTCAAACCTGTTTTGTTTTGTTTTTTTCTTTTTTTTTTCCCCTCTCATATTTCTGTTGAAGTACAGACATCTGCATTTATAGGTAGAGGGGGGAAAAAAGGACTTTTACCATCAGGACTTTTACAATCTCATCTATGGTAGGTGCTTGCTTCTCTTTAACTGACAGTATAGACGGACTACAGGACTACTCCAGTTGCAAATGGCCCACAACATAGGTATGGCCAGAAAATAGATGAATGCCATCCATACAAATTTAATTAAGTGGTCACAGATGTTAATAGCGTCATAAATTCTCTTAGTCAATTGTTATAGTTCAATAATCCGGTGTGCACAGATCAAACTCAAGGCGCTGATTTTGGATTAGGTGTTACTCAGTCTGGGTTGCTGTTCTTACCACTAACGACATATAATTGATATTTGCAAGGCAAGGCAGTAAGATTTCATATGTCTGGCATAGGTGCAATAAGCAGATTTCCAAGATTTCTGAAGAGACAGAACATAATATGAAGAGAAACTGAAAACTAGGTTAATTTCACTGGGACAAGAACAGAATTGATACACTGGGGACACGGGAAAGGTTAGAACCCAAAACTATTAGAAGAAAATTAGCGTGTAATACTATCAATAAAAAATCACCTTGAAAGCCTCATAGTTTCATCCTTCTTCACTATACTCCCCCCTCCCCTCCAATATCCTTTATAGGAACCCTTGCCAGTCATGGCAAAACTTTCATTCTGGCCAACACTTGGACAAATTCAGTGTATTTCAGCATTGCTGGCATCCTTCCTAAAAGTGAAAACTGGGACATTTTTATAACAAGACAAAAATAAAAGAGGAAAAAAGTGTCCTATTCACCCATTTCTCTGTGTGGAGGTTTCACATTTGTGGTTTTAATGCAATTAATCAAAGACCAAATGCATTTGTATTCTCTGAGCGGTTCAGGAATACTTTCATATTTTCTCAGTGTAGCAGTGTGAAATGGTGCAGGATGCCAATGGATAATAGTTCTGGGAAAGATATCTTTCATGCTAGGACAGTTCTTATGGGTTTTGTTTTAGATGATGGATTGCAAGTTCTCAGTCATTTGCAAGCCACAGGCTTTACATGTGCTGTCTACATTATCAAATTTCTCACTCAGTTTGAAAAGCGCAGCATTTTAATTGAAAGGAATGCTAGACCTTCCTGCCGTACCAATGTGGGAGGGTTGTTAGACTCTAAGAAATAACCTTCCCATTTCAGAAAAATGAACAAATACCGTACAAATGTTTTTACCTTAGTAACCAATGGGGCTGAAAGGTGAGTTGGCATACATTCAAGTGCAAAATATCAAACAGTGAACCCCGTGCTACAAGGAACTCTTTTTAAATTCAATGACTTGGAAGAGATTGAATATCTGAGAGCTTAGTAATGTCTAACAATGGTGTCAGTCTCCCTATAACTGCCATAGAAAATGCTTTCTCCTTTGAGGCTGGTTTCAGCGTATGACAGAGATTACTGGATCTGTTTCAGTAGGAGAAGGGATCAGAGCAAGGGAATTCGGAGTTTGCACAGCAGAAGCGCTAAGATCAGATTGGCGCAGCTCATCAAATAGTGGAGTTTAATTTAGCTCAGATCTCACACAGTTAAACAGACCTCAGTAAGAAGTGAATGCTTTAGGGCCTCCACACTGTGAAATGTCTTAAGGTAAGCGGTATGTTGGATTTAAAAATAAACTAAGGACTCAATTTACATCCATACTGCCTTTTTTAGTGGTTGGAAATTTACGTTTATAATGGCAACGTATATATAGTTTACACAACTTTTAGGCATAACTGCTGAGGTATGGGTTTTGTAGGTAATGAATTTAACTTCACAGGCTGCCGCTGATATTCTGTCTCCCCTTTTCTGATCCCTGTTCTGAGGACCTACCTTTGACAAGTTATTTTCATGGCTGCTTTTGGAAAAACCAAAAGCTGACATTAGTTGAGAAGGAAGAAGATCTGTGTGGATTTCTGGAAATGTGAAAACATTCTTTAAATGATTTATTTTTCAGACACATTTATTACTTGAGTATATATTATTATTTCTAGGGTATATTCAATGTTTTTTTTATTAGGGTATTTATGAAGCCAACAGTTTAATAACTATGTGTAGGTAATAAGGCTGACAGAAAATTAGGGAGAATGACTAACAATGAGATTGAAATACATCTGGAAAAGTATCAGGTTTCGGATCATCACCTAAATAATCCCTTGTATTGTACACTCTGTTTTTCATTAAAAATAATATTTAAAAGAAAGATCTAAATCAGAAGTTTTGACTGCTGTTTTCAGGTGCAATCTGAAGATTTATAAGACTTATAGAAATGTATTTACTCTGAAAGTTCAGTTGTAAGATTGTTTTGTTTCAAATTGCTCTTTCTGGAAAGAAAGGCCACAGTATGTCTCCAAGTCCAGGCACTGATTTGAAGAAGTGGTTACTGATATTGCTCAGTAAATATTCAAGGCAAACAATCTAAATCTGCATTGTTTCAGCTAAGTAAATTTTCTAGAAGTACACTTTCAATAATTGTCGGGGGTGGACCACTGGTAGGAAAAATCATTACCTCTTATTCCTGAAAGTTCTTTCTATATTTTGTTTGAATCAGTATTAGTATTACATGGCCTATCCATTTTCTTCATGGAGACATATTTTCATTTTATTTTTTGTGATTTGTCTCCCATTAATGTGAAATCAGAAGTCAGCTGGTAGACCCAAAGAGCAAGCAGTTTTAATTTACTATGAGCACTTTGTTTTGGCTCTCTTTCCTTCTTTAAATGCAATATAGGTACCTTTTATGGGCTTTATTGTGGTAGATGTCTGATGAACCTTTTCTCTAATAGTTGCCAAGGGAACAGCAAAGTGACTAATTGGCAGGTGCTCCTGACCAAATCCTCTGGTTCTGTGGCTACTTCTTTCAAATAACTTGTTTTCCTAAGTTTTAAAAAGTCAAGATCCTGCTCAATGCGCCCCTTGTGGAATGATAGCCTAGCTTCCAACACCATATATCATCAGATCATTGTTCCAGATAGTGAAAAAATACTGGTGTTAGCTGGCTGTATAATAAAGCTAGTTCTAATGGGAATTCATGTTCATCTCATGCTCTTCCAGTTCAGGAGAAGAATACGGAATGAGATACAGCTCCTGTCATATAATATTCTGGCTTTCTCTTTGATCTCTCGGCATCAGTTTTGACCACACTACTGCCAAAAAGGCAAGTCGTGCTCTTTTCCCTGCCTCCAGCTGTCTGTTCCTGCCACCTCTTTTGTGTCAGCACTAGTGATTGTTCGGCTGTTCTGGGAAAAATAATAATTTGGGGAGGCAGGTCTAGTTTTCAGTCAGTTCAAGGAACTGACATAACTGGTGAGCTACGTGATTTAAGTACTGACATAGCAAAGGATGTGCCCAGAAAGAGAGAAGAAAGTGAGGGCTGTCTTTCTGGTGGCAGCGCAGTCTGAGATCACATAAACCTCAATGAAAATCTACAGGATGAAAAAATTCCCTTAAAAAAAGCTTTTTCTGGGATTTGTGAATGTTTGCTAAACTCTGGAGTTTAGCAAAGGGCAACTGCTTAATTCTGTTGGTATCTGCCCTTGTATCCTGCTCTGTTACTTAAATTTTCAATTTTAGTGATATCTGGAGATTTCTATTAGAACAAGTGAATTAGGTAGTCCGGTTTGCTTATATTTATCAATGTACACTGATGCAATTCTTGATTCATTTGTGTGTAGGAATTTGCAAGAGAAAACTAAGATTTTGCTTTTAGTTCTGAAAGTGCTGAAGCTCAATTTTTCTGGTGAACTCAACAGAAGGAAGAATGGAAATTCTTTCTCCTACACTTGACGCCTTCTGGTGGTACAGTTTGTTTTCAGAGGAGCCTGGTTGTCATGGGAGACACAGTGGGAAATGTAGTGTTTTGAGCTAAAGACATTCTGTAGCATCTTTCTGTTGAACTCTGTAATAGTGAGAATATCACTGTATGGACAGAATACTAAATAAATATGTTGCTACTATTTCTATCAACTGGACTTCTTAAAATCATGGTTTGTTTTGTTTTATTTTTTTTCTGTTACTAGGTGCTTAAAGAGTAATAATGAAGAGTTCAAAATATGTACAGTTTGAGTCACTAAGTAGTAGCCGTTATTAAAGACAGAATTAGAAACAGACAAATCAAAACCACACCCTAAAGCCTCGCAGTTGCCTGTTATAGGCCAGTTCAGCTTTACCTAATTTCGTTCTACTCATATGATCACTTCTATCAGTTGTTGAATAAATTATCCTGAATAAGCGTGAAATATTGAGAAAAGTTGTGGGTTTGTAAATATCTGTCAGGCTGATTTTCAAATAATCAGAAGCTGGGAGAAAGCTTGCAGAATACTTGTTTATGTCTTGGTCTATGGTCTTATGTCTTTGTACTGCAGTCATTTCACAAAAGTTGTCAGAGACAACATACTGAGCCAGGCAGGTCCTTGACCTGAACCAGTTCTTCTGGAGTTCATCTGATCCCACAACCCACTACCTGTTACATGGCACATTCAAGTATTTCTGGCTCTTTGGTTTCTAGGGTTGGTTTTGTTTGGGGTTTTTTTGTCTATTTTTTTTTACTTTTTTTCCTTCTAGTTGGGGTTACTGTCTGTCAGGCAGAAACATGATGAGATGGGGTTGTCTTAGTCATGGTACCCAGTTACATTGTACATGCCTGGACCTGGAAGCAAGGCAATTCTCCTAATTTCTGCAATTCTGAAAAAGTCTGACTGACTCTGTTGTAATTAGGATCATAGTACTTAATATAGATTATGTAATTTAATGCTAAAGTAGTAAACAAGTGATGTCAGCTTGAAAACCTCACTAGAAAATTTGAAAGGTGACAGGGTCTTCCTCTTTAGCACCTAATCTTCACAGAGGATTTTAAAGTCTCAGGCATCTTAATGTGGATCTTTAGCTCAAATTTTCAAGTCTTTTGCTTTCAGCTGTTGAGGTTTTCCTCCAATCCCCAATCAAATGGAGGCCACGAATTTGATTTCTTCCTCCTATTTATCCAAATACAAATAAACAAGTAATACCTGTATATAAAAGAGAGAGCACATAGAGTGACCTGCTTTATATAAAATTTCAAATAAAAGTTATGTAGGGAAAAAAGCTTTGTGATACACTTGGTGATTAGAATTTGTTTGGGGAGTAAAACAATTAGTTGAATGATCCATATAATTAGTTTGAAGAACTTTGTGCAACACTACTGGAGCAAATGCTTTTTAGTAAAACATATTAGACAAAAATTATGCAATTAAAAAGTTAATTTATACATTTTCCTTCTCTGTCTTTAACTTCTAACATGATTTTCACAGTTTCTTTCAGTCTTCATAAAATGACTTTTGTTTGGCACTAAACTCATCATTTATACTTTAAGTTGAAGTTTTTAAAATTATTTTATTTTCCTAAATGCAGAATTTAGAAGATTCTCTATAATTAAACATAAGAGCTGTATGATAGCACTAACGGCAATCTACCTTTGCAAAATCTGACATAAGTAATTACCATGGTAAAATGGATTCTAAATTCAGTGTTGTGCTAATATTTTCTTTAGATAATACCGAATTTTATGAAAATAATGAAAAAGTTATGTTGGATTTCAGAGTTAATAAAAGCTTCAAATATGTTGCTGTGTTATCAGCTGCTATATTACATCAGAGGATTCTGTATCACATCAGGGAATATTGGATTTGCAATAGGACACTAAAAGTCAATGTAATATAAAACTTGCATAACTGGTATTTTTTAAAGTTGTTAATATAATAGACTAATCGAGTGAATGATTTTTATATTTTGTCAGTAGCTTAAGAGTAATGAAGAGGCTCATCTTGGCTGCTTAAACTGAAACTGAGTCACAGAACAGTATCATCCTGGTCAGTCCTAGTTCTATATGATTGTCTTAGGCAAAGGGAGGGAAAGGAAGACTCATATCTTGTTTCTCTGTATTTTCATGCCAGCTGCAACAGAAATGAAAGATGTAATAGATCTCTAATTTTCACAGTCTAAGCAATCCTTAGATGGTAGGGATCTTGAAGGATTTTTTCCCATTCTCTAAGTGGAATACCTCGATACAGCTGAGATTACTTCATGATGACCCTGAATTCAAGTATTAGAATTGTTGCTTATTTTAGCATAGTATTACTAATTGTTAAACGTCAGCCACTTAAAATGTAAAAAAGTTAAATGAAATCAAAACAGAGCAAGCAGCAATAAAATTTCAACTTGGCCCCAGAAGTGGAAGTAGATGACTGATCCACCTATGTAAGGGGAAGAGAGCTTTGTTTGAGGGTCAAGGGAAGGATTCTGTTTAGGATGGCTCACCCATCTTTTCCATTTTCTTGGGTTCCCAAGCAAGATGTAAAATTTAAAAGTCAGAAGTGGTGAGTTTTGTTGCTCAAGATTATGATTTCAGTAAAATGATTGTGAAGGTATTGATAAGTGGAAACATAGACAATATTAATACAGTCACATAACATGAAATTTCCTTCAGAGAAACTGTGTGAGTATACATGTGAATGTAAATTTCTATCAACAATAGCCATAGTTAAAATTCTGTGTGATTTCAAAAAAAACCCCAGTAACCACAACAACTACCCAACAGCCCTCCCTCCCCCCAAACAACAAAAAATCAAACCCACAAACTCGCACTTCCATTATATCTTTGTTTGTAGTGACCAATTTGTAAAAATTTGGACTGAAATATTCCATGAAAGATATTGACTGTAGACATAAAAACTTTTGAAGGACACTGAGTTAAAATGGTTCCACTGTTTCTAAAAAAATGAGATTAGAGAAAAATCTGTTTTCCATCTCTATGTAATTTAACCTGACAAAACAGACTTTTCTCTAACCTCGTATGCATCATATTATAGTGTTAAGGATACCTATTGGCATTCTGAATGTCTTATTAAGCTAATAGTTCTGTACAAAATGGAAAGTGAATCAAATCATCCAACTGTCTGATGGTATGGAAAATATCTTTGAACAATGATGATAAGATTCCTCTTGCAGAACTTTTCGACAGCAAAATGATAGACATTGACGTTCTAACACCTACGCTGGGCTCCATCTCTAGTAAAAGGAGTGGCACTTCCAGAGGGCAGATCAACATAATACAAGTTGAAAAACTGAGTTACAGACTGTGTTTCTACCTTTGCCAATAATGTAGCATTTAATTATTGGGAGTTGAGCACCCTCAAATTATGGTAAGATATGCAGAAAAATATATGAATTTCATTTTGGGTTTGGTTTTGGTGGGGTTTTTTGGGGGGGTGTGTGTGCATTCTTTTTTAATGGTTTGGGGAAGGTGACTAGTTTAGAACACCATCCAAATTCTGGTGGACTTCAGACTTTGGATCAGACCTAAAATGTCTGCCCTAGACATCTGTTAATCTACTCTGTTTTCATTCCAACAGTCCCTGTTGAAATACTGTCAAAATGAGGTTTTGTGCTGTTCAAAGGGTTCCTCCTTCGAAAATGAAAAGGATTCACTGCAGTGCTAGTCATCTTTTAAAGAAGAAATTCATTTGATGCTGTGGTACCTACAACCCTATCTGAGCCAGCAGTAAATACAGACTATTGAACATATGCTTTCTTGGCTAGCAGTCAGACTTCTTTAGCAGAGATTCTTTTATGCATACACTCCCTTTTGAGCTAATGGAATAGTGACAACATGTTTTCTAAAGAAAACCTGTGTATGAGAAAATTGCTTAGACATGCACAATCTTTTTTCAAGAAGCTGTCAAGGATTTGTATTGACGCTTGATGGTATGTTATTAACATGCTTACAAAACTAATTTAAAGGCAGTAGAGCAGGGCTGTTTATACTATTTGTGGTAATATTACCATTACTAATTACATTATATTGTAATACTCACTGATACAAATCAACTGCTGGCAATGTCAGGATTAGTGTGGGATGGTATAACACGCCAAGATTTTAGACCTTTGAGTTCAGTTTGGCATTATCTTGTTGAAAAGGGGTTTTTATCTTGTTCTTTCAGATGAATGGAACATGTTTGCTATCCAAATTACTGCAAAGACAGCATTCATATATTGACTTCTGTTTTCACTTTAAGCTTGTTTTTTGTAGACTTAGAAAAATTTTAAAGAGTTTGAAAACTATATTGTTTATTTTAAAAAGTAGTCATGTTTATGAAGAAGCACAATAGGGAAAGTGTTATTTCTTTTTTTTTCTTAATATGGAGATAATGGATGACAATGGGATCGATACAGAGCAGCTAAGATATCTTAGGGTATGAGTCAGCCTTTGACTGATTAGGCAGGCAGCTGCGTTGATAGTATTACTAAGCATGTAATGGGTTAAACCTCAATGCAACTCCTTCCCCTCCTTCTAATATTAACATCAGTGTGAGAACTGGGATAAAATTTGTGACATTCAGACAGAAAAGAAAATAAGATTAGACTTACTAGAAACAAGGTATATGAATAATTGAATAGGAATGTCTGTAACAATGTAGGTTCTTTATGTAAATCTTGACAAAATATTTTTTTCGGTTTGTGAAAGGAAAAAGTTACTAACAGTGGGCTCAGTCAATCATATCCTACGCATTGTAATCAGGGTAACTTCTGAAGTTTCTTTCAAGCTTCTTTCTTTGTTTCTTTGATATCCTGATGGTCTTCATTAGGATTACTTTATCACTATTCTTTATAGTGAGAAAAATAAACTGATCACAATAAACTCCTTATGATTTTCTTCTGACTATTGTCAGAAGTTTACTCTTACTTTCTTTGAATGGCAACAATAATTAACCATACCCCTCCTTCTCAACCAGAATGCTGCTTCTCCCTTCATAATTTGTTCACTTCATAACAGAGAATTGCCGTGCCGCCTGTGCAAATCATTACCAGAAAGTCTCAGTGTATATGTTTATTCTCAGCATGGTTTTGAGCTTATAGAATTCACAGGATTGGAGTCAAAGCGTTAAACTGGGCAAAAATTAGTATGTTGAATCATAGTGCCAATTTCAAAGCTGAATCACATCTACCTTTGGGATTTTAGTAAAATGTAGCTTTGCATGACTGCGTCTTCCCACCAGACTTCAGTCCTCATCTGAGGTGTAAAGGATTGTCCTTTGCAACATAATATGCTGCCTCTGAGAGAAAGAGAAAATGAGAGAGAGATTTTATTGCTTTTAAAGTGAGATTCTATTTCACTGGTTTTTGGGTTTTTTTAGCATACTGTTACTTAGCATTTAGAACTATATGGAGAGTGTAAAAGTGTGCTCTTTCTTTTTCCTGTTGCATGTAGTTTGCTAACTTAGTGCAGCAGCTACTGAAACAATCTGTCCCCTGGAAGTTGCTGTGCTTTCATATAGTTGACACTTCTGTAGTTTCATTGTCATGAGAGGTGAAATATAGACCTTCATCATCCACTTTTGTCACAGCGCATCCACAGAATAGGTGTAGTGCAATGTACAGCAGTGAAAAGAGCCAGTCACTGTTGGTCAGGTAGTGGTTTGAATCTTTGACATTTTTGACCTTAGAGTTACCAGTAAGTAGTCTACTTGTGGTTTTTCATAGATAAATCACATCTACTTCAAGCTAAATTGAAACCACCAATTTATTTCACGAAGGAGTAATCCACACAAGCCTAAATAGTGGTTGTCTGTTTCTCAAGAACCACACATTATTCTTTGTCTTATATGACCATGTCTTTGTTTGCCCTTGGGATGAGGATGGAAGACTTCACAGATCATAATTTTAGGCAACACTGAAGAAGCAAAAAACCACAATAATTTGATATTTGCAGGATGACAATGTAATCTTTTATAGCTGAAACCAGTTATAAACTGTCATCATTAACAGTCAGTCCAGACCCATTTCAGCCATAAAGAATTGCACTGTACTAGAAATACCAAGAGGTTTTTAGTTAATAATTGCATTATGTTCTCCTTATATGTGGATTGCATCTAGATGTCTGTGTTCAAAATAAGCAAGGTCTTCTGTTGAAATTATATATTCAGTACCATACATGTGATAAAGTTTTGTATCTGTCAAATTATCTCACATCAGGAGATCAGCATTAATTAGACATTACATAGACAATAAATAGATGACAGCAATGAATTTACTGTAGAATATAAAAGGTGAACTTGCTGTATGTTTGCACTGTTTTTGCAGTGATAGTTCCTCTCTACATCTCATTTTAACAGTTACTAGTCAAGTACCAAAGATTTATTGGACAAAGGCAGGGTATATAGGTCCGTGAGGCAATGTTGACTGAGACATGACTCTAACAGTAAAATTCTGATGGAATAGAGTATTATGTTGCAAGTACAGAGGTTGCATTGGGGAATGCATTTCAGGAAGAAATTTTTCTCTGTGAGGGTGGTGAGGCATGGGAACACGTTGCCCAGAGAAGCTGTGGATGCCCCATCCCAGGAAGTGTTGAAGGCCAGGCTGGATGGGGCTTTGAGCAACCTGGTCTAGTGGGAGGTGTCCCTGCCCATGGCAGGGAGGTTGGAACTAGATGATCTTTACAGTCTCTTCCAGCCCAAACCATTCTGTGATTCTATGACAATGCACATGCTTTGAGAATCGAAATTGAATTATGAAGTCTCTTTTTGCTTTCTTCTAATGGGATATAATTTTTCTGTGATCTCCAAGACATTTCTCTTACTAGATTTTCTGTGTTCTGTATTCGCTGCTAATACCAGTATGGGTGGATTCTAGAGCAGGTTTAAAGAAAAAAAAAAAAGCAGTGAAAAATGTACTTGATATCTTTATCTAACAAAATGTTCGTTTGTCTTTCTAATAAAAATACTTAATTGCTCACACAGGAAAATAATTGCATGTCTTGTGAACCTTTCAGTTCTAACACTGACACTATATTCTTACTTTCATTCTTTTTAATAAATTACAATTTGCCTTTTAAGGTTTTACTTCATCCTTTAGAAAGTGACTGTGCCTATGTGGGTTTTTTTTTGTTGGTTTTGTTTTTGAAAACAAGAAAAATTGCTGTAACTGATATAGATGCTGCATTTACTTTTTGTTGTTTTTTTTTCTCTTTCATGATGAGCAACCATCGCCAGTAGGTACTATTTATTTAATATTTTTCTGTGTGTTTTCTAGTCATATAAATTACAGCACTTAAAAATAAAGGCAAGCTGTAGGCAAAAGAATGCCGAAGTCAATTTAAAGGCTGCCAGCTGGCAAAGAAGAGAACTCAGTGAGTTGGCAAGGACTTATCTGGTGCTGCTTCTTCAACTGAATGTTTATTGTGGAGGTATTTTGTGTGTGTATGTGTATTAATGTGTCAAAGTGCAAATCAGTCCATCATCCTTATTTCTCCTTCTTTCTGTCATCTGTTGGATCTTTTATTTCTTCACTATAATTAAAAGATCAGTAGTTCATTATGCTTGGATTCTTCATAAATGAAGGCAATGCTACAGAATTTTCACAGATATTGCAGCATCTTCACAGGAAGGTATAATCCTATGTAAGAATCCGTGCAGAACTGTATCATTTCTAGACTGTGTGCTGGTGCAGTGCAGCCTCTCACAGGCTCTCTAAATGAGCAATTAAATGCTGTGCTGTCCTGTCAGTTCTCTAGTATATATACACTACTGTGCTGTTGAAGTGTAAAAATGAACAAAGGAAATTATCCTTGTTAATGCCTATTAATGATCAGCCATAAACAAGTCTCATAGTTTTTCTTAGGACACTGTTGTTAGTACTACCTGATTTGACAGGTTACAGCTGTATTTTATTTTTATTTCTGTGCAAGAGCCTCCTATACTATTTCAGTGGGAGAAAATCGAAAATTATGGTGGGGTAACGATGCCACTGTATTACAGCCAAAAAGACAGTAAATTCTTTTGAACACAGAAATTTCTTGCTAGGTTTTGTTGTGTTATTGGTTTGGTTTTTTTTAAAACCGTATAAGAATTGTAATTTTCCTGAAATGAGTGACCAACAGTCTGGAAATCGAAGTGATTTATTGAGGCATACAAATAAGGATTTAATTTTATTCCTTTTAGGCACTGAAATGTCAGACATATATTGCAGGTTGTGCGAGGCTAGATGGGAGAAATGGGCATTGAACCTCAGTCCCTTAACTCCTTATTTGCTGGGAGCGAGACACGAGGCTGTTCAGAGTCCCCTATGTTTTGATCCATTAGTTTCAGAGAGGTTCAGCTGATTAGAAAGTTTATGTACACACATTTCAGTTGTGTGATTCAGACAGCTTAACATCCACAGGGACTGTACGACAACATCTGTACAAACTGTTTGAAGTGGCCAAAATTAAGTATTCGGTGTCCAGGTAACCAAGGTTCTTCAGAACCAGTGTTTAATTTGTGAAATTGAGCTAAACTTTTGAGGATAACAAAGTACAGCAGGCTTTATTCCTCAGGCAAGGTTATGATTTCTGGTGTCTGGGTTTTTTGGGGGGTTTGTTTTTTGTTTTTTTTTTTAATACATGATCCTAGTGGAAATGGAGAGGAAAAAAACTAAGAAGTTTGATTAATGGAAGAAGCTTAGAAAGAGCTAAGTTTGAGGACTGATCTCAGAGCTCTTAGGCTGGAAAAAACGTCCCATTAATTTTAGTGGGAGTTTTGACTGCACAAGGACTTTCAAGATCAAGTGCTTTCTTGTTCATTAAAGGATAGAAGGTAATTAGAAATAAAGCACAGAAAAGATTTTATATAGTATTGCTTTTGTCAGCTGAAAAAATCCATATTATTGTAGGAGTTTTAGGCTAATCTTCTCTCTCCCTTTCTTGCATAAAATGATGACACAGTAGGTTGTTTTCATTACTCTTAGAGGTCTGTGGTTCTATCTGTTCATTTTATTGGGAAAAAGCAATTGGGAAGTTTTTTCTGTGTTATCTTCCTTGCTGTTGGATTGCAATCTCATCTATGATGCTGACTTTGTCATTTCCATCTTCCATCCAAACTGTTTAGCTCAAGATATTCCCACAACATTTTTGTTTGTAAATGTTGGATGATAAATGAAACAAAAAGCCAGTGTGCATTTTGGTTGAAGGATTTTGCCGATGTCAGCTCTTGAGATAGAGGAACAATTGGAAAGAAAAAGATAAAACTGTACTAAGTTTTACAGAAACAAATCTTGCATGTTCTATGATACCTTAAATTATGTTGACTTTTGAACATCTTTTAGGGAATAAGCTATATATAATTAAGACCTCTTGAACCCAGCCCTGAATTTTAAATGTGTGGCAGTCATGAGCCATTTCAGAAATCATGAATTTAGGTCATCAACTGATGGGAGTACTTTCTACACTGACCTTAGGGACAAGGGACTCACCTCCTGTTAGAACTTCAAACCATTCTTTGTAATATTTAAAAAAGTGTCTTATGTTACTCGTTCTTCACAGCTACTTTTTTTTTCTTCCTTCCCCCTCCCCCCCAATCAAAAACTTTTTTTCCCTCAGCCTCTAGCTGTAGTTTATTTGGGTGAATAATACAGTCCAAGTTTAATTCCAGTTTGAATTGCCACTGGTTGTAAGACTGAGAGCAGGAGCCACTTTCTTTACAGCTTTCTATCATGTGCTGGTGGGCACAGGGAAGCTGTAGAAGGATGGGGAGCCGGAGGAGCTGTTCTGAAGCTGTTGCTTCCCTGGTTCTCTTTGCTGGCCCTGCAACACATAATGATCTTAACCATTCCCAAAAGCAAGGGAAAGCGAGAAAGACATATTTCACTTCTGGTGTAGCAGTACTCTGCTTTCTGAGAAAGTAGCTATGATGTTGAAAAAAGGCATCAATTTTAATGATGCTATGCATTTGTCTTTTCAATCTGCAATTGTTATATGAATGAGTTTTTATTCCTACCTATTCCTGGTTTATTTTGTTGGTATCCCTTAGCTTTCAACTAGCAAAGGGGGTGGGGTAAACATTCATTATTTGTTGTTATTGAAATTACTCTTGTGATTCCTTTCCAATTATTTTCAGAAAACAATACTTATTTCTGCAAAGGTGACTTATTTCTGTAAAGGTGACTTTCTAACAAGTAAGAAGATATTTGGTAACATGGAGTCTGCCTTCAAAAACTCATCACATCATCAAAGCGGAGAAAACTGTGCAATACACATTCTGAAAAGAGAGCTTTATCCACAGGGACTCCTTCTTTGCTTTTTTACCAGTTTAATTCTATTGCCTTTGGGTGAATTGCTCTTCATTTGTACTCATGTAAATGAGGAAAACAATCACATGTAAAATATCAGAGGAAATACAGGCAGATTTTAAAATGAGGCATTCTCAGTGGCTTTTACCTTTCTGTTAAGCTATACATATTAATCTCCATGGATTGTGTAAGTGCCTTTTCATTCAGAGTGTAAGACCAAATAACATTTCTGCTTGTGTAAAACATTTTGGTTTTGTTTTTTTTTTTCAAATGAAATTTTGGATGACAAAGAAGGGAATTCCTGAAGTTAGTTGGAAATGTGACTTCACATATCAGAGGAGAATATTTTGGGTAGATGAAATACTTAAGATGACTCTCTGCTTTCAAGGGGATTTCTTTAAAAAAGCTTTCAGAACTGTGATATAGTTCTCCAAGAACACAGAACTTGTGTGAGATATCTGAGGTACCTGTTGGGAGAACTTTGGAAGAGACATGTGTTTTCCGTTGTGAGTGAAAGCAATATTTGATGTAAAGTTTTCTGAGGATTTTGCTCACTATACGATGGTAAAGGAGCAGATAAACCATTCTGTACAGAATACTAATGTCCTTTCTGATATGGTGCACAGAGTGCTTGTTTGCAACTTGGGCATATTACTCTGCAGAGAATGGATTTGAAATTGTCTGGCTTTCCAGAAACATTACTCTTAATGTAATGTTCTCTCTCTGGGAAGCTTTCTTTTTTCAAACAAAATAAAATAGTAAAAAGGCCTGGTGCTGGGTTGATACCTAAGTTTCTGACTGTCCTTCCAAATGCATGCTCTGGCTTAGATTGTTCGGAATTATTGTGGTACTATTCTGCTGTCAGGTTGGATAACCAATTCATCTCCTCTAGGAACAGGCAGTGTTGAAGGTTCTGCAAACTTGGTAACCTACTGAACTTCTGCCCTCCAGTTCTTTTACAGTCACATAGACACAGAGTCCTTATGGCTCGAGTCCTCGGGGACATGATATTTTGGGGGTGTCTGAGTGTTATACTCAGGAGGAAACCTGAAGTACATAGCGCTATTTATATTCAGCAGTTAGTAACAGAGCATGAACATCCATTAATGCTCCCACATTAAACACAGCTTTAATTGCAGTTTTAAAGATCTGCTGGTTTTGCTTTTTAGAGTCTCAGGGTTGATTAATAATATCTTAATAAAAAGCTTAATAGTGCATTAAATGAAAAAAAAAAAGTTTCTTCTTATTATGAGACAGCGATTTCAGTTGGTAGTTCACTAAACAGAACAATAAAAACCCCTCTGAAAATCTGTTGCCTGGCTGCAGCAAAATGTTATGCAATCAGCCTTCAGAAGCCAAACTGACATTCGATGTAACATTTTAAATATTACCACGTATATGTTTGGTAACACTAGGCTATGGCCTCTGAATTTGTGAACCCTCATAAGAAGTTATTTATTTATCTTCAACAGAAATTTGCTCACATTTTGCTTTCTATATTACCAATATTGGGCCATTGGGGAGGTGGGTTATCTGAAGATCTGTAGTGAGAATGACACATCTTTTTTATTTAAATATTATTGCTTTTTAGGCACTGAATTTTGGAGATATGCCGAAGTACTTGTGGGAGATTTGGGTACCTGACAAACCATGGGTGGTAAGATATCAGATCCACTGAAATAAATAAAATAAATATTTCATTTTACGATAGGTATTTTGGGCCCTGCTGTCACTGAACTCAATGGGCAAAACTCCTGCAGGGCTTGTAAGAAGTGCATTACTGCAAATTTATGCAAGTGTGTTTCCATTCTTTTCAATATTATCACACTGGTGTGAAGTTGAAGTAATGCCTGTAGTGAACTAGAACTGTGCAGCAGCATCTGACAGGGAGACGAGAGAATTGCTCAGCTGAAGGTTACAATAAGACCTTTTCTCTTATCTTTACTCAGACAAGCGAGCAGTTAGCTATTGCCCATCAGAGTAATTCATGGTTCACAGCTGGGCCTACTGAGTAGTACCTTTCTCCAGGCATCCTCTTGTTAGTCTTCTTTAATGCTTGCTCTGGACTCCAACACAGTAAGCCAAGGAAAATAACAATCTGGACTCCAACCCAGTAAGCCAAGGAAAATAACAATCTCCTTTTGAGCACCATGTGGACTTCTCAGAAAATGAGTCTGGTAGATGCTGTCTGTCCTCCACTTTCAGAGGCAGTAATCAGAGAAGAACCAAGGTTCAATGCTTTGATTTCTAAAGCTCTGCAGTAAGGAGGAGCCACGGTCTATTTAGATGCACAGTTTCTTCTCTGTGCAGAATTTCAGTCTAGTCCATTGGTTTCCGTGCTGTTTTTTTGTGTGAAATAAAGGACTGCAGTATCTGTCCACTATCTGTGCTTTTCAAAGAGAATCTCTCTAAAATTAATACAAGAAAACTCTATGTAGAAGTTCAGAACTTCCAATTGTTTTAAAGGTTAAAAGTAATAAATGCAAGTTAAATTTAGTTGCATCTTCTGATGCATTTAATTACATTTGTTCGACTATTCAACCTACAAGATTACAGTAAAAAGTTGCTTCCTTTGTAATATAGGCCTCTTTCCCGAAAACTGAGCACTCTGTGGCACTTTCTGTAAGCTACATCAGAAGAAGAAAATTTCCTGGAAACTGGAGTTTCCAGTATCAGACATTAAATTTAAAACTGTATTTTCTAACTACCTACTGGATACTTGGCTTTTTAGCCTTAATAGTAGGCCACTTTAGCCTGGATATAGGAATTTTGGAGATAAGAGAATTGCTTTCATTTTTTAGTATAAAATATTCTGAATAAACTTTGTTGAATCTCTGTTAGCATACTATAAAATTGCTATAGATACATAAATCTAGATATCTATCTTATCTGTCTCCTCTCTAATGACAGAGAATGCTGTGGTTATATATTAATTCAGTAACACAAGACTTCTGAAGGAAATTCTGAATGAAGAAAAGCCATCATACACAGTTAGGACAAAGTAATTTTAAGCGAACACAATAATAAGTGGGATTCACAGTTGGACTAGATCATCTTTGTAGGTCCCTTCTGACTGAAATATTCTATTCTATTCTATTCTATTCTATTCTATTCTATTCTATTCTATTCTATTCTAGATACAAGACATTTAGGTGCCTATAGCTATATATAAATTCCTATTAAGGCAATGGAGAATGGTTAGACCACACTGAGGTGGATTCAGGCAATGGAGTACCATATGAGACTAAACATGCACTTAAGCCCTTAGCTCAGTTTTGGGTTGTCTTTTTTTTGTATGAATACTAGAGTGTAATGTTTTAGCAAAAGCTGTCACTTCTAATATTTTATTTCATTGGATATTAATTACAAAATAAAAAGTCCTGATGTGCTGTTTTATTTAAAGCTCTAAGAACAATATATATGTAATGCTTCATGGTTGAGTCCACTTTTTTGAGGGAAAGTATGTTATTCTGTACATCATTACATTGTAAAAGCTGGTCTTTCAAGAGTTACAGGTGTTAGGGAAATCTTTTTCATGGAAGTTGGATCTTAATTACTGGAAAGTAAGTTCTGAAGTAACTAAACAGGAAGAAAGTTCTAAGCTTTTAAGCTAGTTTCTGGAAGATTTTGTGGAACTCTCTCAGCCTTTTCAGCTAGGTTCAATACTTCAAGAGAGTTAAACAAGTGAGTAAACTGTTTCCCCTGCTTGTTCTAGGTTTTAAAAAATGTGAAAATTTATTCTCTTTTCTCTACCAGCTGATATTGGGCATGGAAAACTCAGGGCTTTTTTTTTTTTTTAGCTGACAACAGCAGCCTGGCTAATCAGTTTAATTAAAGCTTCTTTTCCATCCAAGTAAATGTTAGGCTTTGAAAAAATCCTCCAACCCTTTACTTATGGAAAGCATTTTAAGTATTTAAATTTATTTTTCCCATTTTAATATTGGTAGATCTTCACAGTCTGAGCAATGACTGAGTAATATTGATGGTCTGCTCATTTTGCAATGCATTATATATAGTATTCTTGCTTTTTAAAAAAACAGTTGAATTACCTGTGAGTACTTTGCTCATCTAAATAGCAGTTACACAATCTCTTTCTAAAGGATTCTTGGCAAAGCAAATGTCCATTAACACTGTATGTAACAGAATCTAAAAAAAAATCTTAAAACAAGTTTCAGACCTAATAGTTTTTCTATTTCTTGAAGTTAAATTTTAGTCATTGCCTTTAATATTGGTGGTAGCTAGACCTAAAGTTTAAATGCAGAAGTTCTTAGGTAAGTGGCTGGTGTACCTGATTAAGCAGCGGTTCCGGCAGCACGATTTTCTGGGGGAACTGGGCTGAGGTGGGATGGATGCAGAAATGGAAACACAACACTCAGTGATGAATAATCTAAAACGTATTTAGCATGTGATAACGCGTGGTAGTGTGTGGATAGCAATTGGTCTTTTAAGAAACCTATTCTACAACACACGCACATGCATGAACACACGCACATAGAGACACCAGCCAAAGCTGTGTTTCCTCCAGCCCAGTTCCGACCAGCATGCAGGGGTACAGGACGCTCACTCCAACTGTGCAGCATGTCTGTGTCCTGGTTCTCAGCCGGACTCCTGTGTGCATGGTCCAGGCTCAGCCTTCTATGTGATTCTGGATGCCCATGGATGCGTCCATGCAGGAGAAGTTATTGTCTTAACTCTTTATTGCTTTATAAATCATGTTGTTGGCGTAAACCACTATAAACCAAGCTAGTGAGTCGTGTGGCCTTACTAGTCGTGTAGCCTCAGGCCAATCTCCTTGATATCATCCGTATGTAAGACCAACTAGCAGTTGTCACTGAGGTTCCTGTCACTCTGATCTCCCAACCCAAATGTGTTATGGAAGTGTGAAATCAGCAACAATTATGTGATGCAGTTCAGCTAATGCAGCTTTGTTTTCTATCTCATACCAGGTTAATTTTGTTATTTGCAGATGGACAGATGTACCATGGTCCCATTTATCTGAGCGATGCTTTTGGGTAGACTTTATCTTGTGACTTGTGATCAAAATGATCCCTTCTAGGAATATTGGCATTGATAACATTAACATCTGCTCCTTTGGGGTGGAAACACCCCCTCCCACCCAACACATGAACACACAAATCTGGCAGTTTGCATGTATAAGAGGGAGAAAACCCACATGGAATAATCAAAAGCAGGAGGCAGATTTGTGAAGGATATATTGAGAGCATGAAGTTTATGACTGAGCTTGTCCTTAGTAACAGAATCTTTCTTTGAGAGAGGAAAGAGGCACAGAGCAGTAGGAAATGGGCTAAATGAGAATCTGAGACTATTCAAAAATCTCATTTGATATGTTCCATATAAATTACTTGTTTTCCAAACAACAGATCATGCAAGAATAGGGTTTTTTTTTCCTGTAAAAAGAAAAAAAAGAATGTAGCTTTTTCTCTGCTGTTCAAGCTAGATTATAATAATTGCTTGAGTCAGAATTCTGAGAAGAGGAATGCTCTGTACATTTTATTTTTTGGAGTCTGTATATACAGATATTGTTATTAACCCTGGCAGAAGTTTTCACAATTTTTATTTTGTTCTGATCATAGCTCTCTATGCCTGTTAGCCAGTAAAAGAAGTGTCTTAACTTGAATGTAATTCACGGATGTTGGACAAACACAGATCTTTGTAATTAGATTTTGTTGTAACTTTGTTTTCAAAAGTAACATGTTTTTTAGTTTATAACTGTCACTAAAATGATTTGTGAAACAGCTCTTTCAAATGGATCAAAATAGATGCTGGTCAATGAGGTACTACTCTTTTGTCTCAAATGTGGTTGCAGTGAAACTGAGCAACTTCAGGTTTATATAAAAATAAATGTTTACATGCACATCTTGACTTCATTTTTCTCCCTAATTAGTAGCATGCAATGTACCATTCTGATTTTTGATTCACCCCTTTGGTGCCTGCACCTCCCCTTAGGGATCCCAGCTGTTTTCCTCTCCTGCTGTAATTGAAATCAAACTTGTTCCAGCCTGTAATTGATAGTGAATCTAACCGTCTAATGCTTTCTGTGAGACAGATGCACAGCAGAAGCACATGAAGCGGCATATGGAAAACCAAGTGCCCTACTGGGGTGAAGATAGATCCATTCTTTTTTTGTTATACAGTGTTCCAATACTGTCATCAACTAGTTCACCTACATTTTAGTAAGTTAAGAGTGTATATGGGTAGAAAATCTGGAATATATGCGATGAATTAATTGAAACGGTTAGGCCAAGTCTCTCTGTTCTTGAAGAAATGTGCCTCCAGACTGCTCTTACATACTATCCTCTTTGCCTGCTCTTTTCTCTTGTGATGTTAAGGAAAAGTATTCTAGCGTCTGTCTCAGTGTTGTTATGACAGGTCTAATGGCTCATATGGGAATGTAAATCTAGATGTTCTCTCTCACCCTTGTTTTGGCATCTAGTGCAAATCATAATCCTGTATAAAGAGTGCATGTTTTTGTCTCTGGGTGAAGACATTTGCTAGGAATCTGCCACTGGAAGCGGGATGCTGCTGTCTGTTAGTACTTCAACATGTTCCCGTTTTTCTGTCTCTCTCAAACTAAAAATGCTTCCATTCTTAGGGAATAAAACAATAAGGCATTCCTTTATCCTATATGCCTGTCTCTGTATATAGTATGTAGGAAAAAAGAATGTCAGTCATGAATTTTTATATTTAAGTAATATTTTAAAATATGTGGGGTTTTGGTGGTTTTTCTCTCTCTGCTGGGGATCTACTCTAGTTCCTACACTAGAAGGGTTATATAGTTTTAATAGCGTTCTACCTCTAGCTTCTCCTCATGATACAATATACAGTAATTAAATATAGAACTAAAGAGTTGTAGTGAATAATAACTTTGTTGGCTGCCGGATTTCTTGAGATATTTTTGAGGCATATTTTCTTAGCAGAAATAATGTAATAGTCCCCTGTGTGGATTTCCTCATATCTGGTTTTGAAAGGAGCCTCATGTGTTCCTTCCAGTGCTACTGATAACGAGGTGTTATCAGTACATCTGAGTCAGACAGACTACGGCTTTGAGTGATTGCATCTGTAACCAAGACTGAAGACCTAGCTTAAGTCAAAATTGCACTTATTCTGTACTGTTCCTGACTCTAAGTATGGTTGCCCTGTGTAAAGTTCAGCAGGATTTCTCCTGGGGTAGCAAAGTTCCTTTAGGTATATCTAAATAAATATTAGCTTTCTGGTGAACACTTATAAAGAGATTTGGAGGAAAGCTAGTTATTCTGTAACTCCTCAGATTATACCTGGTTTCTCAGGGACCTGAGGAAAAATAGAGGTGAAATTAACTTCTTTACACTGTTCACAGTCACAGTGGGGATTATTCTCATTAAATATTTATCCATCATGGAGGAGGAAAAGAGTTGAGTAATCAAACACTTGGTGTTAATTTAAATGTCATAACCACAATTAGAAAAAACTCCATTGCAATCAAATTTTATTGTGATTTCCCAATCTGTGTTCTGAAAATAACCTTCACTCGAGGATTTCCATTCTGTGGGAAGAGAGTACAACATGGGTTTGACTCAACTTTCCTGAGCTTTTTCCTCTTTCTCAAAATTTCATAAACTCTCTGTGAGTCAGTGATTGCTTTATAAGATATACTAGATTAATTTGGGGTTGTCAGTTATCTCCTGCAAATAGGTTTGCCTCCAACTTGATCACCGTCTGTCCTGAAAGAATGATCTGAAGCCACTAGCTGTACTTTCTGTGTGACCATAATGAAATGAATGCAAATGACAGCAGAGGGAGAAGTTGGTGGGGTTTTTTGATTGGTTGTGGTGGTTGTTTTTTTTATTTTTTAAAAATCTTCTGCTTGTTTGTTTGTTTTTGTGAAGATGAAGCTCATGTACAAAGTAGTGCAGTTTTTTGATGTTATTACAACTCATTTCATACTGTCTCTGTCAGATTATTTATCTGATGCTATTTCTAATAGCATCATCAGAACACTTTAAGTGGTTAAAAATAGTTCTAATATTAAAATGTGTAATGCTTAAACAGATAAGCTTTGATGTATGATTAGCTTTTCTGTGTATTACACAGAAAATAATGATTTATTATCCATTGAAATATTATATAAAAATGAAAAGTATATATATATAAAAGTATATATAAATATATTGAGGCTAGGCCTGTGATCATTCTTAATAGTCTTGCTATATGCATGAAGTACTGTTCTATTATCATGGAGTATTCTAACTTGGACAGGACCTTCAGAGGTCATTTGATACAATGTCCTACCCAAAGAGGGATAATTTAGATCAGGTTGTTCAGGGCTTTGCCCAATCAAGTTTTGAATTTCTCCAGGGCTATCTCCAAGGCTTGCCACAGCCTTGCTGGACAGCCTGTTCCAGGCTTTGATCATCCTTGTGATAATTTTTTCTTTCACATCAAATTAGAATTTTCCTTCTTGCAGCTTGCCTCTGTTGCTTCTTGTCCTATCACTGTGCAAAAAGAGTCAGGCTCCATATTCTCCAGGTCTTCCCATTAAGTGGCTAAAACGGCAATAACTTTCCCAGCTTGACGGTGAGCACGTGCAGCTCTCAGAGGCCTTCGTTTTACTCTCTGACCAACTTGGTGACCCTTTGCTGGGCTTACTCCAGTGTTTTTCCTGTACTTGAGAGCTCAAAACTGGGCACATCATTCCGCATGCAGTCTCATACATGCTGAATAGAAAGGAAAAATTGCCTCCCTGAGCTTTCTGGATACATTTTTACTGATGCAGTCTCTCCTTTGCTTAAGGACACACTGCTGTCACATGCTGAAATGTTTGTCCACCAGGTCGAACAGGTCTTTTGCTGCAAAGCAGTACCCCTTTTGCACTAAGGTAGCCATCCCATCACAGAAGCTAATCAGGCTGGTAAAGCACACTTTGCTATTGGTAAATGCATGTAGGCTGTTTCCAGTCTCCTCCTCCTCCTTTATGTGACTGGAAGTGGCTTCCAGGAAGATTTGTTGAAAAGTGAAACTAGGCTGACTGGCCCCCAGTTCCCCTGATGATCCTTCTCCTTCTCTTTGAAAATGGGCAATTTTTCCAGTTATCAGGAACCTACTCTGATCACCCAGACCTTTGTAAGACCATAGACAGTGGCCTTTCAATGACATTATCTGGCTTCCTTGGCACTGTTGGAGGCATCCCATCTTGTCCTATGTCCAATTTACTTAATTGTTTTCTACCTTGATCGTCTACTGTTGGTAACTCTTCAGTCTCCCAGATCTTGGCACAGGCTCAGAGGACCTGGAGGCTTAAGGCAGTTCTTACCAGCAGAAACTGAGGCAAAGAAGGCATCTAATGCCTCAGCTTTTTCTGTGTCCTTTGCTCTGGTGGCCCAACATTTTTCTTTGTCTTCCTTTTGGTGATGATGTAAGTTTCTTTTTATTCTTCACAGTCCTCACTAGTATCAACTACAAGAGAGTATTTGCTTTTGTAATTCAGCTGAGCTCAGTCAGGATTTCCCCATTATCCACACTGACCTTATGCTGTGCTTGTTCAGGTTCCTGGCATCACGCTGGTCTTTTCTTGTGCTCTGAGGAAGTTGTCGTTGATGATCAATCAACTCTCCTGAGCTCCTTTACCCTCCAGGACAGTCTTCCATTAGCCCCCACCAAGCAGATCCCTGAACATTTTTAAATCTGCTTTTCTAAAATCTAGGTTTGGGTGGGGTTTTTTTTTGTGTGTGTGGAGTTGTTTTTTGTTTTTTTTTTTTCAGTTGGGTTTTTTAAGCAATAAATCCAACTGAGTGTCTCCTCTGGTCAATTTGTCAGCCACCTGTACACCAGAGGGGTTTTTTTCGCCAGAAATCTCCTGAAATTTTTGTTCTCCACAATTTTGCCCTTTCAGAAGATGATGGGATGGTTTATATGCCCCCTGAGAACCACCCTTGTGATTGTGAGGCTTTCCACAGTTTTCTAAAGGAAGCTTCATTTCCTCTTCTTGATAAATCAGTCTTTGTCAGACATTCATCGCTGCACCCACCCTGTTCTTGACCCATCAGCTCTGGACTGGTTGGTCACCTGCTCCAGTGCAAAGCTCCATGAATACGAACTGCCTTTTTGCATAGAGGGCAACCTCTCCTCACTTGTCCTGAGGAGCCTGTGTAGGTTCCCTATGATTTGTTTTCCATTCTGCATGTGTTTGTGTACAGGCACTTGAGGTGAGCCGCCCAAAGCTGCGGTGTGTTCACAGGGGATGTTCCTCATGTGTCATGCTTACTCTTGAGCACTTTCTCGCTTTCTCCTATCCCTCCTCTAAGTCTCAGATATTTTGTCCACCATCTCCAGATGTTGAAAGCTGCTTTCACTAGATTAGCAAGCCTCTCTGCAAGGCTGGGTCTTGCCCCACTTTATTAAATATACCATGACATAGAAATATTTTGATATGTATGTTTTATGTGTTCATACAAAATAGCTATGCATATATTTAGTGTCTGCCTGTGCTTAAAAGCTGTATGCAAGTTCATGAATAGAACAGACACTTTGTATATATTGTTATGCATTTGCACACAGCAAGAGAAAGAGGAGAATGTAAAAAACTTCTTAAAGTACTGAATAATTATCTTTTTGTTTGGGCGTATTGTCTTCAGCTTTTTATCTCCTACATGCTTTACTGGCACTCTTATCTTTCAGTCTGATTTTTCAAATGGTACAATGTGGTTTTGGTTTTTTTTTATTATTTTTGAACATCATTGAAGTGTGAAACAGAAAGCAGTCATACATATGCCTGGCCAATTTGATGGTGATGGTTTATTCTTCTTTGTGAAGAAGGTGTTGAAATGTTTTGGAAAGGCTGGTCCTGTATAGTGATTCAAAACACAGGAGTTAAAGAGATACAACAACTTTCCTGTTCCTTTCTCCCAGAACTATAATCATACACAAAATAAATTTAAAAAATCATCAGGATATAGTATTATAAACACATTTGAACTATAGTACTGAATTGTACTATCAAAAAGGACATTTTAAAATACTCCCACAGAAATTTTTTTTTAAAGCTGTTTTTCTTTGCAGAACAAAAAGATCATTTTCATGTATCTGAGTATTTTGAGGAAGATACATCTATTATTTAATGTTACTAAGATGCCAGTCTTTTGGGGGAAAGAGAATGCCATAGAGGTTATCCAAGTGGTTTTGTTTGGTAGTATATTTGTATGAGAAGTCTCGTGGACATTCCTGTTTGTATACCATTGTTTATGCTGCTTTGTTTTGATAAACCAATAATTATCATTGTAGGTGGGAGAGGCAAGGAAGTATGCATGAGGACAGTTCTTCACAAATTTTCTTCACCTGTCCTATACCTATAAAAATAAATTTACTTTCCATACTGAAGGAAATGCTTTCAGTTGCATTTTCCCTTGGAGGAGGACAGAATTACAAAGAACATTATGTTCCATAATTCAAAGGTTTTATGATCTACCATTAAATGCAAAGGTGGAGTAGGATAAAAAAAGGGTACAAGTGTGATTCACAATAATATCAATTTTAGTCTTTTTTGGGGGGATGTGCATTTCCTTTGATTGAAGATTATAGTGTCACAAAAATAATCTTTATTTTTTCTGTTGATGTTTACTTGAGATGTTGTTTCTTAGGTACCCTTAATTATATGCTTTATATTGGGTAGTTGACTATTAGGGAGCATGCAGCATATTTTATAGTATCTCAAATGTTAGCAGACCTCATGTTTAGACAACTGAATGAAGTCTTAGTACTTCACTGCCTGTAATTGGAGCTTAGACACCTATATTGTGGATCCCTAACTTTGAGTATCTGAGCCTGGAGTTCAAACACAGGCTTGAAGTTCATCCTGGGTTTTTGGTTTGGTTTGGTTTGGGTTTTTTTGTTTGTTTGTGGGTTGTTGGGTTTTTTTGTTTGGTTGGTTGGTTTGTTTTTCCCAAGTCATATGCAGTGAATTTGTTAAAGAAACTTGGGAAAAGATTGAAGTGTTGTCTGGATGCCTAACATTTTTGTCCATCTTTTTTGTGCCACGTGACATGAGATTATGTCCTCAGCAAAACCTGTAAAAAACAGCTCACATGATTGTCACTGAGGGCAGAATTTGATAAGCTTTCAAATGCAGAAATTGAATAAGGACATGAAATGTCAGTGTAGGCTAGCAAGAGTGTCTTGTGGGGATAAACAGAAGTGATACATAAAATGTAATTCAGCACCATCTTTGTCAATGACTGAAGAAGCACAGATAAGGATACCTTTATCCTGATTAAAGGCATCGGACATTTGCCATTGACCTTCAATTTACCGACTCTATTTGACTGAACTGGAAGTTGGCCAAGTATGTGCTGGTGATTCCTCTCATCTGTAGAAATTTAGTCTGTTCTGGGTAAAAGCTTTGTTACTATTCCCTTCAGCAGGGTGAGATACACAGACATTGCTTAATAGCTTTAAAAAGTTTTCCTCGTTTGTGATGATTCACCTGATTTGAGCAGAGTAGGATCAAACATCTGTAGTGAATTTAGTAGCCTCTGAGGATCCAAAATATGAATAAGAAAGAGGTTTCAGGTTTTGCATGCATGATGTATAAGATTAATTGTTTCTGGTTTAGGATTAATGAGGCTTCATGGATAGGGATAGAGTGGATAAGCAGTCAGATCTTTGTAGGAAAGGAATGAAAAGTATTCTATTCTGAAATGTTTCAACAGTGCTGATTCTTTTAAATCAATTTTCTGTGTTTAATACAGTGCTGTTTTGAGCTGTCATATTTCTTATATATTGCAACACTGTAAACCCTCACAGCCTGGACCTTCCTTTAGAAGATTGGGTATATACGCTTGGGTACGTGAATGTAGCAATCAGGAAATAGCACAAAGTGAAATGGCTGTTACTGCATGTTCTTCAGCATGACAATGTACTGCAGATCACAGGGATTTGTTACAACAGGGGGGTTTTTTTGGTCATTTTTTTTTCCCCTCTTTTTTTTTTTTTCTTTTCCAGATGATCTCCACTGTGCTTTTTTTATTATACCAATTGATTGTTAGAAACAGTAAATTCATAAATAAATACCCTTCACTCATTAAATAATTCCTTAACATAGAGTAAAATGAATTATTACATTTTGTTTCATGCTCTTTTCTTTTCCTCTTCTTGCAAAAAAAAACAACCTGACCTCTACCAACTTTTGTTAGGTTCAGAATCAGAGGCTTTACAAAGATGAAGGCTGCCAAGTATATTTGCCAGCAATTCATTTGTACACTTTTCAATTTACAGAACCGGCCCTCAATCTCAGTTTTTAATTTGGTTTTTTAGATGAAATCCTATTTGGGGAAATCAATGAGAGGTTAACCAAACCCTAGGCAGCTGCAGTGGTTAGAAGTCGACAGCTTTGATTGCATGCCAAACTGACACCTAGGTTCAGTTTTTCTGTTTTGCTTATTCCTCATTCTTCAGCCTTTTGCCATATCACATGACATTATTCTATCAAGCTTTGATACTGGGAGGGGAGAATTATTATGCTGAACAGAGCATTGCTTGTTACCTTATATTATAATTTTACAAAGTCGGAAATATCAAATGAAAAATATATACAGCAAAAAGAGATATTTAACACGGAATTTCTGACACAGTTCCAGTTGCTATGCCTGTTGCTCTGACATCCTTCACTGCTGCTGATTTAAATTAGGCTAGTGATTAAATCATATCATTGGTGGAAGGTAAAAGGCCAAAGAGGAATTTATACAACACAAAATGATACATACAAAAATGCATTATTCATACTTACTGCATACAAAATTAATGTGGTCCAGTTCATGTTTTCCACAAAATTTCTTTACCTTTTTTGTGTTAAAAAAAATTGAAATGTTCTTGATGCATTAATATGGCAGTTAAACTGAATGTTAGCAACGAAATTAAGACAGTTAATGTAACATGATGTAAATTTCCCTCTCCCATCGTACTAATGGATTTAAGTGGGGAGAAAGAAAAAAAAAAAACCCTAAAAAAACTAAAGACAGTTCTCAGCTAAAATGTTATCTACTTATAGCCATGTGCATAGGTTATTATTATATATATTATTATTCATGTAAAAGCTAGTATGCGGAGATCAGTTAAGAAAGTGAGCAAAGTATCTCAGGAAGTCACCAACAGGCCTGCTAACAGAACCCAGATTTTCTGTGAGCCTTATAGTGCCCATATCCATTTTGCCATGTAAATCCAGCCTCCAGATGTCTGTGGTACCAAAAATCAGCTGCTGTAAACAATGTGTAACACAACAGCTTTTGGCAGTGTTACAGAGACTGAGAGCAAAGGCTAGAGAGACAAAATTGAAAGACCATGATGCTGGGAGAAGGTGGGAGCAATGGGTGCCTGCTTGTAGCAAAGATCTTTCACTACATGCATGAAGGTCCCTGACAGATGCACTGCACGATGCTCACTGTGGCCATGGGTTACGAAAAGTAGCTTTGTGTCAAAGGCAAACACCTTTTCATAGTGCTGCTCCATTACAGGTATGACTAACATTAAAGGCTCTTTCGGGGAACCTCTTATGTCATGCTTTTATTTTATTCCAGTTGGCTGAATCTTTCCTGCTGGAAGTAGGTCTGAAAGAAGAGTAGGTTTTTGATCTTCCTCTGATTAAAGTCGATGCAAAATTGGTTTTGAGTTTAACAGCACGAGCTAAGTCTATAGAGAGAAACCACTTAAGCCCTTCCAGCACATTTAGAATCTTTCCAATGTAAAATGGGAACTCGGAAAGAGAAACCTTACAGTTTTTTACCTAAAATTCCTTTTTGCGCGGCATTCGTTAAGAAACCGGAGATTGCTTTGACATGCTATTATTCACTCTAACTTTGGAGTTTAATGGAATGAAAAGCCAGGAGCAGTAAATTAGATCATCTTTCTGTATTTCTTACTGTACTTTAAATACTACCTCGATATTAATCCCAGAACATAAGGCCATAGTGTGGTTTTCAAATGGTGACCTATAAATTGTGGGTGACCCACTGTTTCAAAAAAAAGTATGCAAAGGACAACTAAGAAAATCCCAAGAGGTTAAGTTAATTACATTAGCATTGAAATTATTCATTGTTGTCTGTGATTACAGCTGGTCTTGTCTTTTTCATATTGTAGTCAAAGGAGGTAACAACTGAAATTAAGCACAGTATCAGCAAGAAGCGTTTCTTTGGTTTTGGGGGTTAGGGTTTGTTGTTTTTTTTTGTTTCAAAGTAATAAGGGCTTGGCATGAGAATTTGAATTTTATCTAAGGTTGAAAGTACAACTAAAAATGGGAAAGACTATAGAAACAGTGAGACAACAAATTCCCAGATGTAGATTGGTGTTTAAAGAGGTTAGCATTTAAGCTGTAGAAGGCAATTCAAAGGAAAAACAAAACAAATTACTTTATAGCTTCGATGCTGGAGAGTCTGTAAGTACCTAAGGTTTTTTAGGTAAAATTTATATATCTAACAGTATGCCAATGTGAATGCACAGAGACAACACCCAAACTGGCTGAACTAAATATTTTATTGTCAGACCTGTGAATTCTGAATCATAGAATCATAGAAGGGTTTGGGTTGGAAGCAACCTTAAAGATCATCTAGTTCCAACCCCCCTGCCATGGGCAGGGACACCTTCCACTAGATGAGGTTGCTCAAAACCCCATCCAACCTGGCCTTGAACAACTACGTGGGGCATCTACCACCTCTCTGGGCAACCTGTTCCAGTGTCTCACCACCCTCACAGTAAAGAGTTTCTTCCTAATATCTAATCTAAATCTACCCTCTTTCAATTTGAAAACATTACCCCTCATCCTATCACTACAATCCCTGATAAGGAGTCCCTTCCCATCTTTACTTTAGGTCCCCTTTAGATACCGGAAGGCCTTAATAAGGTCTCCCCAGAGCCTTCTCTTCTCCAGGCTGAACACCACCAACTCTCTCAGCCTGTCTTCATAGGAGAAATGCTCCAGCCCTTGGATCATCTTCATGGCCTTCCTCTGGACTTGCTCCAACAGGTCCATATCCTACTTATGTTTGGGGCTCCAGAGCTGGATGCACTACTCTAGGTGGGGTCTCACGAGAGCAGAGTAGAGGGGCAGAATCACCTCCCTTGACCTGCTGGCCACACTTCTTTTGATGCAGCCTAGGATGCAGTTGGCTTTCTGGGCTGAAAGCACGCGTTGCTGGCTCATGTTGAGCTTCTTGCCAATCAGCACCCCCAGGTCTTTCTCATCAGGGCTTCTCTCAATCCATTCTCCATATTTGTGCTTGGGATTGCCTCAACGAATGTGCAGGACCTTGCACTTGGCCTTGTTGAACTTCATGATTTTCACACAAGCCCAGCTCTTAAGCCTGTCCAGGTCCCACTGGATGGCATCCCTTCCCTCCAGCCTGTTGATTGAACCACACATCTTGGTGTCATCAGCAAACTTGCTGAGGGCGCACTCAACCCCAGTGTCCATGCCACTGACAAAGATGTTAAATAGTACCAGTCCCAGTACCAACCCCTGAGGAACACCACTCGTCACCGTTCTCCGCTTGGACATAGAGCTGTTGACCGCAACTCTGAGTGCAACCATCAGCCAATTCCTTATCCGCTATGTGGTCCATCCATCAAACCATTCCTCTCTAATGTAGAGATCAGGATGTCATGTGGGACAGTGTCAAATGCTTTGCACAAGTCCAGTAGATGATGTCAGTTGCTCTTCCCTTATCCGCCAATGCTGTAACCCCATATTAGAAGGCCACCAAATTTGTCAGACACAGTTTGCCTTTAGTGAAACCATGTTGGCTGTCACCGATCACCTCCTTATTCTCCATGTGCCTTAACATAATTTCCATGATCTTTCCAGGCACCGAGGTGAGACTGACTGGTCTGTAGGTCCCCAGGTCTCCCTCTTTCCTCTTTTTAAAAAATCGGGGGGTTGTGTCCCCTTTTCCAGTCAGTGGGAACTTTACCAGACTACCACAACTTCTCAGATATGGCGGACAGTGGCATAGCAACTTCATCCACCAGTTCCCTCAGGACCCGTGGATGTATCTCATTAGGTCCCATGGAGTTATGCACGTTCAGGTTCCTTAGATGGGCTTGAATCCGATCTTCTTCTACAGTGGGTGGTTCTTCATTATATGTTGAGGCACAAAGTGGTTCCCACTGTGAACAATCCCTGTGAGAGCATATATTGCCCAGCAAATGGATTTTATGAATGCATAGCATTTCCAGAATGTGCTGAGTACAGCATGAAGCACCAGCCATCACCGTTTTTGCTTGGAGATGGTCGAAGGCAGAGCCAACCTGCAATACATGATTCCAGCATGGCAGCGTGCAGCATTCTGGTGAGACAGAGCAAAGCACTGTCCAGGGAGGAGCATGTGTCATGACCTGTCACATAATGATCACAGTGCACATCCTTTTACTTCACATGTGCAGAATGAAAGTTTTGAACCTATTGTATTTATTCAGTGAAATCATATTTGGCAATGAATCTGGCATCACAGACACTTAGTGCCTTTATTTGAAGCTAGTGCGGTTTCTGTATGGAAAAGAACCCAAGATCTGTGGTGTAGGAAAAGAGACAGAGTTCAGACAAAAGGAATCATGGCTTAGTAGCATATTTCCAGTCATTCTGGCACATGTGTGCTCTTCATTTTCTGGGTTCAATTACAATACTGTTATTTTCCCAAAGATTTCAATGCAAAAGCAGTTTTAAAAGAAAGGTATAGAAAACAGGGCAAAAATTCAGGTTGTTAACCTCTAACCCACTTCCCATTTTCAAAAAAAAAGAAAAAAAAGAAAAAAAAAAGAAAAAAAGAAAGAAATTTCTTGGTAAAAAAATGCATAAAAGTTAAAGGAGAAATTAATTATATTTTAAACTGTAGTCTCACAGAGATGTTTAGCTCAAGATTGCAGGTATGATCAAGTCCAGGAGAGAAAGATGCATCTGTTGGGTGTTTCCAATTTTTCAGCGTAGCTCTTCTCCTTTCTGACTAGCCCTATCTACCTGTCCCAGCACACAGTTGCAAATTCTATTCCAAGGAGCTCAATATATTACAGAATTTAGGTGTGCAGCTTTGTCATGAGGTCTGCCTTGAGAATAGGTACCTGGACACTTAATGTCCTTTATGGGTCTTTACAGAAATCTACGGCATATTTAGAAACAAATTTTTCATTTGTCGGGTTACAAATTTCTTTTGTAATGCTACTTAAAGATGTGGAAAAATGGCATTAGGAAGCTTTTGAACAAAACAAACAAACAAACAAAAAAAGAGATAAATGCATGTATTGTTTTTGTATTATTAAAGAGCCTAAGATATCTGAAATGAACATACACCCCTCCAAGCATTTAATTCTAATGTAATAAGCAATACTGATTTTGAAATAAATTTGGCAAGTTGAAATAAAGAACTAACCATTCTAAAAATTGTTTTACATTTCTACTGCAGTGACTAGATTGAGACCTACAAGTGGTTGAAAATTACAAAGTACATGATCCTGTCCCAAATCTTTATTCTAATTCTGCAGCATTCAGAGGGCCTGAAATCACTGTCTGCAGACTGTGCGCAACTTCCATTAGGTCAATGGCAATTTTTCACATTTTGTGTAATGAGACTCAGGGTGCACAGCTTCAATTCTGCATATATTTTGTTATATTGTGTTATCATGTGATACTTCATGATTCTTTCCCTTGGAGCCAGCTGCTTCTTTATTCTATTTATACAGGTCATGCTGTGTAATCCACAAAGATTCTGTTGTCTTTGCTTCTGTGAGGAAAATATAAATTAGTTTATTGTGAAACCAAAATACAGATCAGCACCCCTCATACGATGAATTCTGAATTGCAAGCGTTAATGATGTTAGGTTTGCAAACACTGGCAGGATATGTCGAAAAACGGACTGCTGTCTGGGCTTTCTGAAACAAGTTAGAGAATCCCAGAATGCTAGCATGAAATCTATGGAAGCTTTACCATGATTTTTGTAAAATGTCAAATTATGCCTGAAGAAAGATGGACAGCTGTAACTCATAAGCACAGTAGGAACAGATGAATTGCAAGGTCAAATTTTGTTCTGGAGTACAGCACTAAGATTGATTTTTTATTTCATTTTTAACTCTACCTGAAGATTAAAAAGTAATGAAATTAGGTTTTCAAGCTTATGCATGAATGTCCATAGAGTGGAAGCGCCTTCTCAGAAGTCTCTCTTTTTTTCTCGTGATTTGTAAGTATAGATTATGTGAGGCTATATCAATGAAGATGACTTAGGAGAGTAAAACTTCTGGGAACAGTGATCATCTGTAATTTTGAAGGAAGGGAATTCATGACCAATTTTCATGCAAGTTTTCATGTGCAAAATTTAAACTCATACATCAGTTATACAGAATAAATTTACAACAGCTCTATCAACCTGCTCTCTCTTGAAAAACAAAATCTGTAAAAATTATATGAGCTGCATAGGGAATGTTTCAGAAAAAAAAAAATATTATATTAAACCCCTTAATATAAGGGTAGGTAATGAACTAAGTAACCACCATCTGATACCTCTGGAAACTTAGATTAAATGAACTGACCTCCATTTAGGTTCCAGAAAATAAGATATTCTTACTGCCCTTTTGTTTGTTTTTGGCAACCTCTGCCAGGCCAAATGAATGAACTCAGGGACTCCAATATGCCTTCATCCTCCGGATCCCATTTCAGGAATGCTGAATCTGATGCTTGATCCATCAGTTTGGGGCTTGTCATAGGATCTGGATAAAGGAATAAGATTCAAGGACAGCTTTTCAATTCACTTGATGTATCAGCTGATCTTGAACCAAAAGCAATCAAAGGAATTGCTTTGCAATTGGGGGATGTCTGAGCATGGAAGGAGATTGCTTGTCTTTTCAGGTGTTGTATTATTCTGTGGGGTTAACTTCTCATCCACTACATTTTAGAAACCAAGAATGGGCTTCCTCTTTCCTACCTTCGTCTACCTAAAAAGTGCTTGTACATTCTAAGCTAGTTATCACAGTCTCTCTACATTAGGTGTAATTTTTCAGAGAATGTTTCTTTTCTTCTCCAGTAAGTTCTTGAAAATAACTGAAGTGAGGTGCTTCCAGGAGAGTACTCATTTCCAGAACGAAGTCCAGTTTTTGAATGTGCAAGGTCAGCTGAATCTCCACGTGAAAAATGAGCTTAAAACCATAAACAGTAACTGCAGTGTAGCTGATTTTAATAAAGAGTTGCTGTCTTTGTCACTAGCAAGTGAGAGGTAGGTATGGAAGTAGCAGGAAAATGGAACCAAGTCAAACAAGCCTATTTTAAAATAAAGCAAACATATGGTTTGGCAAAATGTACTCCTAGATATTATATGATAGAATTTCTGGTGTTGTAGATGTTATATGTTGAGTTTTCTAATTTTTCAATCACAGAATCATCACCTTTAAAGGTCATCTAATCCAATCCCCCTGCAATGAGCAGGGACATCTTCAACGAGATCAGGTTGCTCAAAGCCCTATCCAACCTGGCCTTGAATGTTTTGAGAGATGGCACACCTATGACCTCTCTGGGCAATGCGTTCCAGTGTTTCACCACCCTCATCATAAAAAATTTCTTCCTTATATCTAGTCTGAATCTACCCTCTTTTAGTTTTAAAAAATTACTCTTTGTCCTACAGCTGCAGGTCCTGCTAAAAAGTCTGTCCCCATCTTCCTTATAAGTCCCCTTTAAGTATTGAAAGGCTGTAATAAGGTGTTCCCAGAGCCTTCTGTTCTCCAGGCTGTACCTCAACTCCCTCAGCCTGTCCTCATAGGAGAGGTGTTCCACCCCTCTGGTCATTTTTGTGGTTCTCCTCTGGACCCTCTCTAACAGGTCCATGTCTTTCCCAGGTTGAGGGCTCCAGAGCTGGGTGCAGTACTCCAGGTGGGGTCTCATGAGAGCGGAGTAGAGGGGCAGAGTCACCTCCCTCGACCTGCTGGTCACGCTTCTTTTGATGCAGCCCAGGATGTGGTTGGCTTTCTGGACTGCAAGCACACATACCTGGCTCATGTCCAGTTTTTCGTTCACCAGTACCCACTAGTCCTTCTTGGCAGGGCTACTTTCAATCTCTTCATCCCCCAGCCTGTATTGATACCGGGGTTTGCGCTGACCCAAGTGCAGGACCCTGCACTTGGCCCTGTTGAACCTTGTTAGGTTCACACGAGCCCACTTCTTGAGCTTTTCCAGGTGCCTCTAGATGTCATCCCATCCCTCAGGCATGTCAACTGCACCACTCAGCTTGGTGACATCTGCAAATTTGCTGAGGGAGCACTTGATCCCACTGTCTATGCCATTGATGGAGGTATTAAACAGTACTGGTCCCAATATGGACCCCTGAGGGACACCATTCATTACAGATCTCCATCTTGACATTGAACCGTGGACCGCTACCCTCTAGATGCAACCATCCAGCCTCATCCACCAAACAGTCCGCCCAGAAAATCCATACCTCTCCAATTTAGAGAGAAGGATGTTGTGGGGGACCATGTCAAAGACCTTACAGATGTCCAGATAGACAACATCTGTAGCTCTTCCCTTGCCTACTGCTGTAGTCACTCCATAGAAGGACACTAGGTTGGTCAGGCAAGACTTGTCCTTGGTGAAGCCATGATGGCTGTTTTGAATCACCTGCCTGTCCTTCATGTGACTTAGCATATCTTCTACGAAGATCTATTCTCTGATCTTACCAAGAACAGAGGCGAGGCTGTCAGGGCGGTAGTTCCCAGGGTCCTCCTTTCTACCCTTTTTAAAAAGGGGTGCGATGTTTTCCTTTTTCCAGTCACCAAGGACATCACCTGACTGCCATGACTTTTCAAATATCATGGAGAGTGGCTTGGGAATTACATCAGCTAGTTCCCTCAGGATGCTAGGATGCATCTCATCAGGTCCCATAGACTTCTTTATGTTCATGTTCCTCAGGTGGTCACGAACCTGATCTTTTCTTACAGTGGGAGGGACTTTTCTCCCCCAGTCCCTGCCTTGTGGTCCATCCACTCGAGAGGTGTGGGGAGAGAGGTTGCCAGTGAAGACTGAAGCAAAAAAGTTGTTGAGTGCCTCAGCCTTCTCCTCCTCTGTTGTTACCAGTTTGCCTGTTGTGTTCATCAGGGGATACACTTTCTTTGACCTTCCTTTTCTCTCTGACACACCTGTAGAAGCCCTTCTTAATATTCTTTCTGTCCCTTGCCAAGTTCTGCTCCAGCTGTGCCTTGGCCTTGACCCCATCCCTACACAACCGGGGAACATACTCTTCCCAGGATACCTGTCCCTGCTTCCACTGCCTGTGCATTTCCTTCTTGCCCTTTAGTTTGAGCAGCAGATCTTGACTCAGCCATGCTGGTCTCTTGCCTTACTTTCCTGATTTCTTACACCTGAGGATCGAGAATTCTTGTGCTTATGACTTAATGCTTCTAAAATGTATTTGTCTGTAGGATTTGTGAAGTCTGCTTCCAACCTAGAGTCTTCAATATCAGAAAGATATTGATATATTAGACGTGTTGAGGAAAGTGGGAAAAAAAGGGCCTGGCGTTAAAGGAAAGTTCAATGTAAGTAAGGATATATAGTTTGCGCTAAATGGATATGCAAAATATAGCCCCTAAAAAGGCTTTTTTTGACACCTTTGGAAGGAAGAGTTATTTAACTTTTTAACAAAGAGTCATTTACTCTGTTATTTGTACATAGAAGTGTTTTGAAATTAATTTCACTGAAAATATCAGTAGAAAAAGTGTTGATGTTTTTTAATTGCCTTATGTAAATGTTGTGGAAAAAAACAATGAAAGTATCAGTTCTTCAGATATCTGAAACTAGATTAGACAAAGTTCTCAAGAATGTCTTGTGTGAAATAATTTCCTCTAGAAGAAGAGCTATATGTCTATACTTACTTGTTTATTATTCTGTGGTGCTTAAAATCCAAAATCTATATCTTATAGTTGAATCTCAGCCAATAACTGAAACTGCTGTGAGAACTAAAACCCACATTTCATTCCAGCTCAGAATATTAATTGTCCCTTCATTAGCAATTTAGGGTCTTTACTCAGTTCATTTTTGATTGTTCTTTTGATATGTTACTTGCCAAAGGACTGTGTATTGCATTCTCCAGACATTAAACATCTGCACAGAAAAAAAAAAAAAAGAATTTCTGTAATTTATTGAATGGTGATTTGTTGACTGTCTCTTGTTCTTTCACATAGGTAAATGTCGTCACGTATGTCCTTTTCTTTGAGGTCTGTTAGGCTAAATGTAGTGTACATTCACATGTCTGTAAGGCAAATCCATGTCTTACATTGTGTCTAAATATTTTTTCTCACTGACTGTGATTTTTGGAGTAATGTTTGGACTAAGATTCAGAGAAGGAGTAGCTATACTTTTGAAACTGTTGTCATGGAGTCACTCTTTATATGATAAAACAAACTTTCGGAGTTCCAAATAGTTACCTCTGTAGAGTCTTTATATATTCTGGCTTTTCTGTCTGGGAATCAAGACCCCGTTAACAAGATTTCTTCCGATCTCTATTACTAAATCTGGCACAGATAAAGAGGTACCATCTAAGGAAGATTAGATCTAAGCTATAAAGGTTCTCAAAGATTAAAATCAACAACTTCAATTACTCTTTGCACTGGTCCAGAGTTAAGTGTAGTTTAATCCTTATAACCATCTCAACTTAACAAGTGAGTCACACATTTTGTATCACATGAAAGCTATGAGTATTCTTGAGTGTAGCCTGAGACTGAAGCAATCATATAAATCTAGTCCAGCTGGACAACAGTATGACTATTTTTTTTTCTTTAATTAGCGCACAATTTTTTTGCATGACTTCAGGAAAAATAAATGTTTTACTTAGTAAAAAGAAAAATAAGTTATTAGGTTTGGTTTTCTTTCAGTTTAGAATCCTTTTTTAAACATACTGACCATGCCTGTAGTGTTATTTGAAAGAGTATACCATGGTCAGCTCTCCAGCTCTGACACTGAGTGGTTCATATCAACAGCACTTATACCTAAAGCCTTCTGTGGCAAATTTGCTTGTAGAGAGATTATTGAAACTCTCTAGAGCAGACCCGAAAGCTAATATAGCAAGGTGAATGATCAGAGGTCTAGTATTGGAGGTTGCATTTATTTAGCAAAATAGTTTACCTGATGATATACAAATACCTTGTTATGCAACATGATAAATGGTTATAAATTCTTGAGTAACAACTATATTGAACTACAGTTCAATAATTAACAAATAATTGCAAAATTAAACATAGGTTAAACCTTTGAAATTTGCATTTGGCAGTTTGTTTTTATTTTACCTTGTTGTGTCAGGTATGAATGTAGTACTCAGCCCATGTACATTAAATTTCATTTACAAGTTCAGCCTCCCAGTGGTACTTACGCCTTCGGAGAAGACTTAGGCAACTATTCTTCTACCATAACTAAGAAAGGCAGAATACAGAAATTAGCATTTTTGGTTTATTCCCTTTCACAGTGTTCTCTCATAATCCAGACCATTCTGTTATACAGTGAACTGTATCTCATTTCCTTGACAATATAGAGACAGTAATTTTTGTGGAAGCTAGAAGTGGGATGACACACATGCAGTAATGTGTTCAGCACCTTATAAGAAAACCTCATTCCAAGCACGCTAATTACCAACCAGGTCATTTAAATATATTTGTCTGATTCCCTCACTGTAGCTGCACACTGTAGTCCCCTATCTATGCACTTAGTGCTGGCCTAATGTGTTGGCAAATGACATGCTGGTCCTTTTCCAGTGGAGTTTGCCAGCTCACATGGCTGCCACCCACTCCCTTCCTCTTCCCCCGATCTTGCACCTCCTGTATCTTTTCAGTACCCTTGCATCTCCCCAGAGCTCTTGGAAGGTGGTATATTTAGAGAAAGGACAATTTCATGTTCCAGGAGATTTTAAAACTGTAGCCAACTATGGCTTAGCTGGCATGCTGAAGTTTGCAAGAGCATCTGTCTATAAAATATTCTGTCTCTACTTCTTACTGATCTCTGTTGGAGGCTTTGAGGGGAAGCTTGCAGTTCTTGGTCTACAAACTAAAAAAAAAAAACAAACAAAAAAAAAACCCCAAAACCAAACAACCCTTTAAAAAAAAATCCTAAAAGTATTTGCAACTTGATAGAAATATATTTTGCTGGTACCAAAAAAGACAGCTGCAAGGCTACTACTCTAAGAATTGGTGCCCTCAACAAAATTTGGAATAGACTGTTTTCAGGATGAAGGTACTGGAAATTAAAATTGGTGCCCTCAACAAAATTTGGAATAGACTGTTTTCAGGATGAAGGCTCTGGAAATTAAGACTGTTTAGTATTTGAAGTAAGAGTAACACTTTTATTGTCCAAAAGTGAATTTTAAAATCTGAAAGTTAAAGTAATAAACATCACANAAAAAAAAAAAAAAAAAGGAAAAAAAAGAAAAAGAAAAAAAAGAAGACATTTCAGCTGTGTGGGTGTCAGAGAGATTTTGTTATTAATTAATACTCTTATATAACATTGTAAAAAAGTTTATAATTCTAAGCAAGATCAGATTTCCCTTAGTGAATGGTTGGCTATGTCTCAAAGGCCATACCATTTACAAAGAAAATGTGGGCAAATAATAGGTATCAGGGAATTTTGTTATTCTCAGTTTAAAACCATAAAGTATTTTAAATTTAGTCATTTTTTTAAAGAGTATTTTCTAGCTATTAGAAAATTTTGGGGCATCTCTATCAAATGTAATGACACAATTTTTATAGGTAGAATAGGTTTAGTGCTTTTACATTTTAGCTTATGGTGCACCTAAACTTCATCCACTATTTGCATGAAAAATGTATCATTACACGAAGGTAATTAGGTATCTGTCATGGCCAGATGCTGTTCCCTTTTAAAGATGGTGACATTTCAGCATTGAATTATGACTGGGTTTGAATAAGGAGTTACAACAGACCTTCTCTACACTACTGCCTTATCATAAAGCACACTGTACCTAAGTAATTGTAGTTTTCTTCATGGCATTTGCAAGGAGTGCTGTTTAGGGTGGAAAACAGGACTCAGAATTTGTGAGGAAAGCTGGTACTTTAAAGCTGGCACAAATTAAAGCTGCAGTTATGACTGAAAGTTGGCAGAGGTAGACTATGGAGTAGTTTGCTCCAGCATGTCTATCTCTGCATGACTGGCTTCATTATCAGCCAGCAACCATAGGAATGAAAGCAAAGAAGTAGTAATCAGAACAATAATCTTATCTTTCTTTACTTGGAAGTTTTCAGTGAATAAAAACAAGAAATCCTGTGAAAAATGTGATGGTCACTGCTTTGGTGAATTCCTGTGTTCAAATGCAGGTTGCCTGACCAGGTGGGGTTTTTCATAGACAAGAGCTTCTGACTTACTCTTTTGCACTTCAGTGAAACCCAAGATCTTGTAAGCTTGTTATGTTTTCTGTGTCTATGGAAGCAAAGATCAAAGAAAAATTCTTCATCACCTCTATGCTCCATTTGAAAAGTTGATGAGCTATAAAATATCTTTTTGCTTTGGTTGGTCTCCACAGCACTTCCTTAGCTGGGTATTTGCTTCATGTAGCATTAACAATTCCTATAGGCAATTTTTTAAATCCCAGAGACTTTATTTGAGATAAGATACCCAAAATGCAGTGATCGTGATTTTTTTCTGGGTATAGGGGGTGTTTCTGTTGTGTTTTTTTTACCACATGTAACTGAATAAAATGTGGCAGACAGAAGACTGGAATGAATCAGTAATACATCTATTGACTTAGTATTTCCAGTTTTCATATACCGAATCCAAAAGACACTTGCCTGGTTCCACTTATGTCAAATTATTATGATACGTCTCTGAGTCACTTTCTGACAATTTCCACTGTTGTCATAATATTGTTAGCAAAGTGTAGGATTGCTATAGTAATATTTTGAAAAATAATTAATGGCTTTGATTTTAGTTGGTGATTTTTGCTTTTTAAGCCTGTTCCTTTTTTTGTGTGATTGTGGTGTGGTACTATATTTCACAGGTGCTTAGAAAGTAAAGGGAATACCTAAAGGGGAAAGTCCTATAAACTGTAAGCAGTTGCCTGCACACTGAACCCTCTCATCTTGTGGTCATTGCTAGATCTTTGGGTTTCTGATTGCTTTCTAATTGCAGCTGCCTTCCTAAACAGCTTTGTTTCTTCACGATGCAGGTGAAATTCAGGCCCTCATCCCGACTCCAAACTGTGTCTTTTTTAGGTTAAATGTTGAATTTGAAGGAGATTTCCTGCATATCGCTGCAGTTCTAACTCCGTTATGGTACCCCAGTAATAGATTTTCAGGTATTGCTGAAAAAGAAGTTAAGGCATGACTTTTTTTTTTAGCTCTGTCTCTCTTAAAACAACAACCACAGAAAAGCATAGTGTGAAGTAATACACACTTACAAGACACAGTTTCACCAGATCTGTCACAGGATGTTAAGCAAGTTTATTGTTTGACATATCTTTATTAAAATGCAAATTCTGGCATTTTCCCAAGCTGGCAAATCCTTTCCACTCAGTAGTGTGAAGCAATAAATCCCACACAACTGTATTCAGAGAGAATGTAATATTGCCAGGGCAATTTGCTAGAAACAGTAAAAATTTCAAACTTGGATGAAGAAAAATTATCAGAAGATTCTAAAAGGAAAGAAATAAAATAATAATCTGGCATTCGGTGTTGTAATTCTCCTACCTTTCCTACTCATCAACCAGTATTTTCTCAGTATTTTTACTGTTCAGTACTGACCTGCATGTTTTGCAATCATATTTCAGAACAAAATGACTCAAATAGTGTCCTAAACATTTTTGACAGCAGCTTATCAGTATAAACATTCTAGCTTATATGTATTTGAATATGATTTACATAAATTGGAAGAAATTGTACAGTTGCATTGTGAACTAAGTAAAGGGAAAAGGGGAAACATTTCAGTAAAAAGGAACTGTATTTGACTAATGGGGTGCGCACCGAGGTATTCAGCATGCTATATGGGAGTAAAGTGTAATGTATTGAATTACATTCCCTTTGATCAATTAATATCTCTCTGTTAGCAAAACCTTTTTTTTACACCAATTTACAGAATCCTTTTGGCTTAATAGCATCTAACGAGCAGTTTAATATTCAAAGAAATTTACTATCATTAAATAACTACACATCAGACTGTGACACCAGTGTGAAAAGTTATATGAGTTATAGAATATCTAGCAAGTCTTGAAGAAATGAGATTGTATTTAGCATAAGTAGAGACAGAGGAATAGTTACTGGTCAGAAGGTCTCTATTTTATAAAGGGGGTGAAAAAGATCTAGAGGGAAGTACATAATGCTTCTTAACCTGTGTGTGCAGGGGTACTGTACTGCAAATTAAGAGGAAATTAGTCCTCAGTCCTGGGATTATGTGCTATGATAAGATATAAAGTAGCGTGAATTAATTATAGGTAAGACTGGACTAAATTGGTTGGTATGCACTGCGGCAATTTATACAGAAAAGTCAAAATATTAGTGTAATGCTAGAATCAACCAAAGCTGTTAAAATTCTTGTTTAACGACAGAAAAGAAACATTAGAGCTCTTTTGCAGCATACATTTATTACAAAGCATGCTGGATCGTTTGAAAAGTATTATAGACCCACCCTGGCCTTGTTTCTGATTTATTTCAGAACCAGATAGCTGTGGGGTTTACACGGGAACTGTTGAACTCTCAGCAAACTATTCTGTAAATAGAGGCTGTACGGAAGGACTACTTTTTCTCATTAAGATTGAAAGGGGGAAATGAGCAGAGTGTTGGCTGTGTCTCTCTTGGCAAAGAGCCAAAGAAGATTCTGAAAAAAAGTTTGGGTGACGCATGATAAAAAAGAAGTAATGTTTTAACTAAACATGATACGTGAAAGGGATACCCTATATCCCCAGTGACTGCTTTTATATTTCCACAGCTATAGAAGACCGAGGAGAAAGAGGCTGATCTAAGGATTTAGATCTTTATTTCATCCAGAATTAATGCAACTTTCACTTTAGTGGAAGGGCTAAGCTTTCATAAACAACAGCTTAATATTGAAGGTGAAATAAATCACTGCAATTTTAATAATCGGAAACTGGCAGATGAAAAGAACTGTTGCAGGCTTCACCTAATAAAGAAAATAATAGCCTAATTGTATCCCCATAGAGTCCAAAATATTTAACAGATATTAAAAGTCTCAGCTCATTAGATTCTTTTAAATTGGGTTGTATGAATACTGGAGACTATATTTCATGCCCATTCCCACTTTCAGGAAAACATAACACATACACTTGAATAAATATGCTGTTAAAATCTTAGAAAATGTGATAATTCAGTGTTAAGCTGGTTTGATAAGGCAGTCTGATGGTCTGATAATAGAATTTAATTTCCATTTTCAGGACAGTTGTCCTCAATATAGTCTATGATTATATATATTTAAAGTGTGAAGTAATCTTTGATGAGGTAGACCCAATGTTTGAAAATCTCTCAAATACAAATAATATACAGAAATCTAAGACATTTGTATTGTGAGACAAAGCCAAGTGGTATTAGTGGCAGGTTAATCTTCCTTGTCATGGAAGATTACACTTGGCATACATAATGACTGGATTTCTATAACCAGAACAACAAAAAAAAAAATATCTGAAAACCCGCTTGTGTAAAATGTAAAGTCTAATCATCACATAATAAGTCTGCAAGATACAGTGACTGATCAGGGATACAAAGTTATTTTGTTAGGAAAAGAAGTAAGCTATTGCCTAGAGAATGGGTGAGAGAACCAAAGGAAAACAAAACCAAGACATTTAATCTCTAATTGGCATTTCTGACTTCAGATTCTAAGAAATTTTCAAGATCTTTGAAATAGAAATATAAACCCACTAACTAGTCTTTCTCTACTGGAAGATAAAAGTAAGCATTCATTTTCTCTCACTTTTATCAAGACTCCAGACTTCTCATTCCAAGCTGCATGGCTCTAAAATGCACGCGTCTTTCAAAAGTTGACACAACAACAGAATTAATCAAGACTGATGTGCCCTCATTTCAGCTAGTTCCTTGTAATCCATCAAAAATATTTCTGTAAAGATTGAATTAGCCTAGAGAGCATTCTAAAAACTTACAGTTTGATAATGACCATGTGCTTGAACTCCCAAAATTAAAAAATTATGCATATACATCTATATATATGCCCAAGCGCATACATGCTATTAAAAAAAAAAAATCCACTTTTTTGGAGTCATTATGATACTTTCAGTAATTTTATTAAATCTGTTATAACTTTATTAATCTGTTATAGTTCTTTAAAGTTATTACAAAGTAGTGGTCCTTTATGTTTATTGTTTTATGACATGAACAAAATAAACTTCAGTTCTGAGCGTTGTAGCTCTTTTTTGAAGTCCACACCCATGTTCCTTATTTAGTCTCTTACTCACTTTCAGTTTTCTCTTTGCCACCATATTAGATTTTAACACAAGAAAACAAGTTGCTCCTTAATATTACAGTTTTAGGGACATCAAAAAATAAGATGTATGTTCCTGAAGAACCTTGTCTTTTTCCTAGAATGTAACCGTTAGTTTGTGCACAAGTACTGATTGTGCTGCTTCTTAAGAGCCATATATGCCTTTTTTTTTTGTTGTTTACTTCTATTTTGTAAGTATACTCTACAGAATGATGGCAGTAGGAGATTCCACTATCAGTTTCTGTCATCATTCATGTTTGGAAATCAATTTTTTTTCTTCTTCCTCCTCTTTAGCCACCCAAATATTAACTACCTATTCCTGTGACTACTCCTTTTTTTTCCTTTTTTTCCTCCTTGTAATTTTTCTTTCTTAGTTGCATTATTATTCCATTTTACTTAAAATTATTTTTATTATTTGTAATTCTCATTTCTTTTTTTCTTTTATGTTTGTTCATCTCAGAGATATTAGGACTTGTGTCATGAATGTACCTTCCACAAGAACAGAAAAAGTTTTACTGTTTTCCATTAAACTCGTTGCTTTGCATTTATAAGCATCTTTGCAGGTATTTTTCATGCCCCCCTTTCTATAACCCAGCAAAAAGATTGTGCGTTGTTATCATAAAGTATATATTAGTCTGAAGAAACTGAGAAAAGTCAGTAGGAAGTATGGAACACTTTAATGTTTTAGTTTGGAACATTTTAGCTGTACAGGAAGGAAACGAGCATTATTATGAAGGTTAAACAAGTATAAAACCTTAAAAAGAAACTTCTCTTAATCAGTAGTTTTCCAGATGATAAAAAGAAAGCCAAAGAGATGAAATTGACAAATGTAGCATATAATGGTCCTTCTTGGAGCAGTACTACAGGGGCCTCATTAGTAGACATTTTAGTACAATCATTTTTACCCCTGTGGCTGTCACTTCAGACTACTCAGAAAAGGTGGCTGTAGGAGCTAATCACAGCGATGCTTTTCTCAATTTTATTTTCCTTGTAAAAATGAGGCACAAGAGAGCTAGTAAGTTCTAATTGAAATCAGAATTATCATTGCCATGGATGCATGCTGTGTCTGTAGGGTATGTTTGTGCCAGTGGAAAATTTACGCTTTCCCCATAATAAGTTTGGGGGCTTTGGATTTAAATGTAAAGTTGTGTTGAAGTCAGTATTAGCACACATTGTATTCTGGTATTTTGAATAGCATTTCCATCTTGCTGAACAGAAGTACAGTCGTCCATTTATGTTTAATATTACTAACTGTGGTTGATAAGGGGAGGGGCACACTTCAAGGAAAAGTGCTATTTACATTGCGCTTTAAAGTTTAAATGGGCTCTCTCTTGCATGTAATTCCTTTTCCTTCAGAATTCCTCTATTTCTCTTACAAAAATAATTATAAGTACCATTTGCTGCTTGCAGTTTAATTGCCACCTTGAGAGACACTGCAAGATCTCCATTGCTCAAAAAATTGTGTAAGACCAAAGCAAAGCATTGTAACAGTATTTTAAAGTGGGGGAAAAATCTCTGTTTTATTCAGCTTCAGGGAAGTATCCACCTGTAATGGTCCATCATGAAGATACCAGAATTAAAAAAAAAAAAAAAAAAAAAAGGAGAGACAAATTCCATTCCTCCCACCACTGAGTTTATATGATAGTGATGGAGTAATAATAACTTGCTATAGCAAGTATTTAAAAATATCTCACCCCTTTTTCTCTTGGAAAATAGGAATTTGTTAAAGCAAAACAGAGAAAGAAAAAAATATTTAGGAAGTTTTGAGCTCCTTTGAAGATGTGTTTTAATCTCTGTTCACGTCCTAGAATTTTCTAGCTTTGGAGAACTTTCTAGTTTTAAAGGACTGACACTTCTACCTCCTAAATGGTAAAAGGAAGAATCCCATCTTACTGCATGAGTAACTGATGAAATCTGAAAAAAAAAAAAACAACACCCTTGAAGAGTTTCTCTCTGAACAAGGATGATACCACAGAGAAAAAGAGCTGAGTCTCTGTGAAAATTTATGTTAGATAAATTGAAACTTGCTTTGGTTTTAATACAGCCATTTGATAATCGAGAAAATGGAAGCTATATGTCAAATAACTTTCCACCCAACATTTGTGTATGTGTGTTTTTAATCCAGTTTTACCTGTCTTCTAATGTCTGAAAATGCTATTTAGAAGTTACAAAGCTTTTATACCATGTTATTTTACCATTTACCATTTTATACCATTGTTATTCCTTCTGGAATGAATTGCTATAACTAAACATCTGAAAGTAAACAGAAACCACATGATTGTTCTTTCAGCCTTAGAAACCAGAAAACCTTTCAGTAAGTTAATGAACTATGATTTTCAGATGTAAGGGTAAAGAACCCAGTATGGCACAGTAGATAAGTGTCATTGCTATCAAGCAAAGGCATGCTTAAAAAATGTGAAAACTTAAGAACAGAGATTCTGACAGGATGCCATCAGCAAAACAGGTATTCACTGCGTGTGGTTTTTGCTAAGGCTGACAGTTGAAAAGAGAAGGTAAAGCTGTTCATTGATAAAAGTTGCTATCAGAATTATAACAAAACATAGACTTTTTTAGACACCGCCTATAACATGGCTACTTTATCCATGATCTCCCATTCTTTGGCCAGGGAAACAAAATTGTGTTACAGAGTAATAACTGTGTTATAACAGAGAGGGTTTTTGGGAGTGCTTCTAGTTATCCAGAGTGCTATTGAGGCAACAATAAGCAGGGAGTTTGAAAACAGGTAGCTATAATAGAAACTATTTTTCAACTTTAACTGAAGCTAGTGCTATCACCTACTTTTTGTGATACTGACCTCTGTAGAGGTGAGCATCAGGAGTTATTAACCCAAGAGGTTATACTGCCTGAGGTGAAATTAAGGTCAACAGAAGTACAATAAATCTTTGTTTCATGAACATCCAAGTCCAAGAGCAGATATTCTGAATGGTTTTATTTGTCACCAATAGAAATATCTTTTTTTTTTTGGGGGGGGGGGGGGGGGGGGGTGGAGGGTATTGTGGTAATGATTTCCGAATGTTTTACAGTTTTGAGGAGCTGAGAGAAGCAATTCTGAAGCTGATGTCTATAGGGACAAACACAGCTTTCAGAACAACTGTTGTAATTGAGACATAATTGTTTGTGTGTATAATCTAAATAGACAAAATATCTTAGCTAAATGATGGGAAATCACATAGATTAAATTTATTTATGAATTGTGGACTTCACCAATCTGCTGCATAATTTATAACTGCTATGTATTTGTAAGAAGAAACATTCTGTCATAAAAACACTTGTATAGTGTCTAACTACTTCATTATGACTGAAGGTCTCTCAAAGAGTATGAAGGCAGAACTGATTACTTAAAAAAATAGTGTAAAGGCCTATGCATGGTGTCAACTGTTTATCAACTGTGTTTTATTAACAAAGCATTAAGAACAGAAAATTCAGTTTTAAGGCATGGGAGAAACAAGAGGGAATGCTTTTGTTACTGTTAAACTTTGATGATTTTAATAAATTTAAGCAAGATTTCAATCAGAGATAGAAATAGGAAAAGATAATGTAAGCAAGAGAGAATTTAGTACTTCAGGAGGTAGAAATGGGGAGCAGAAAGAATTCTTGGTCTCTTTTCACATCATTATGAGACAAGTATCAGACAATGATCCAAAAGATGTAGGAATAGTCTATGGGTTGAGGAAGATTTGGAGGTCGTAGAAAGAGCTGGAGTGAAGAAATCAACACAGAAGCCTGCTAATACTGTTTCACTGTTATTGATAGTATGGATGATAATGTCAGTGCTGAGCTGACTTTCTAGTCAGTTGTCTGGGTTTTGTGTCTGAAAAACTATATGGCCTTCAGACTCATTTGGTTCACTTATCTGGCTAATCAATTGTCTGGTTCCTTCACCCAGTGCAAGGAAAATAGCTTTTATATTTTTGTCCATCTGAGATATAAGCCTTGTGTCATGGAACACTTATTATCCTTTCATCCTCTGTTCTTCTATGAAGATGGACATAGTGAGAGAGGTATTCGAAACAGCTCAGTTACAGATAATAAATTACCTTTCCCACTGCCTCCTTCCCTCAAATCCTGTTGTCCATGTGCTATCCTGAAAGCATGAATAATTAAGAAGGCAAGTACTGAAATACTGGTAAGAATTGATTACAAAATGATTTTAGAGGAAGAAACTACATCATTTACAGATGTAAACCTTCAAAACCAAAATGTCTTTTTCTTGAATTTCCTTTTAGTTTTTGTATTAAATTTTTCTTCTTTACAAAATGACAAAAAATGCTGAAATGTCATCAGCATTATTTTTCTGTATTGAATTTTTTAAAGAAAATTTCCGGGTGTCGTAAGAGGTTATACTTACATATAGCAGTGTCATTTTAAAGATATGGGGCACAGATACCATGAGCATTGTGTTGGAGGAGCCGTAGATTCTTGCCACATTCTTGTTTCCAAGTTACATGCAGTGTCTCTTTGTGTGCTTGATTTTTGCATGCTTAAACACTTTTGTAAGTAGGACAGACCTCAATGTGGGCTTACATACAAGGTTTTAATGATTTTTTTTCCCCTCTCATAATAATTTCTCACTATAACAATGTTCACTGAGCAGTTTGGGAGTATTTTTTACTTAAAATAGTAGATATTTCCTTCCTTTCTCTTTTTTTTTTAGTTTTAAGGCAACTAATGTCAATAAATTATGCTTGTATCACACGCCCATGTATTTCATGAAGGGCTCTGTAGTTCACAGCAATTCCAATTTGTTTCAGAGACTAAGTTTCAAGAGTCATTCCCCAACCTTCGAATAAACAACCTTCTATAATAAACCATAGTGTCTAATGTGTGTTATTAATGATGGTCTCTTAGGGCTGTCTCTCTCTCTTGAAAAGAAAAAGAAAATTCTCCATTGTCAGAATCACGTTCAGAATGGAGGGCAGTAAAGGACAAAGAACCAGACTCCACACTACAACTCTATATTCTGTTAATGCAGATGTAATTCATCTTTTGAGTCAATTACCCTGCTGGTAGCTTATGGGGAGAGCACAGACATTAATATTTCCAATAAACCTGATTGTAGTCAGATGAAATTTCAAACAGTTTTCAAGCGGGAAAGGAAATTAGGTCAGGAGAAATAGCCACTACAAATTAACGAGCCCACTGATAGTCTCACCATTAGCATCACTATTTCCATAAACTATTCCGATGATGTAGGATTAAATATCAGACACTATTTCGCTGAATAAGTAGAAAATATAGTTGTTATCTCTATTTCTTTTTTCTTTCTTTTAATACACTGAAAAGTTTGCTGCTGGAGCAAGTGGAGTATAGATTTTAAAAATCATTAATTGTGGGAGGTTTGGTGTGGTTCCTTTTTCCTTCTTCTATGCTTTTCCATATGCTAAAGCATTTATTCTGTGGAGAATTAATTCCAGGTCTGTCTTGCAGAAGTGCTACTGTGTGATATCAGCAATATCCAGAAAGAAGAGACAACAGGGGCTAGAGGAGCTTTAACTATGCATATATAAATCAATCTATTCTGTAAAATGATCACCTAATAATGACTTTATTTTGGAATGTGAGAGAGTTGTGAGAACCATATTCTCCCTCTCTCTCTTTCTTGCCCTATTATTGAAAAGCATCTATGTACCTACAAAATATTTAATAATATATATGTGTGTGTGTGTGTATACACATGCAGTGACTTCAAGATGCCACAAGCGATTGTTCATAAACTGAGAAGTCATCTCAGGCCTAGATACAGAAATGAATCCTAATATTCCCTGTATCTGATGTATATATGTACACATGTACACATAAGTAGTAGATATGTAGTAGACTCATATGGGCCAGAACAATAGGCAGTATTATCTTTGCTTTTCATGTCTTTCCAAGGTGATTACCTTAGAATCAGTTTTGTACAGAAAGAAGAAGAAAAACACTACAAAACCATGGAACTTTGTGAAGACTACATTTCCCTGTAGGAAAATAACAAGATGAAGTGGAAAAGTTCCATATGTTTCATTTTGCTCCTTGCTTTACTGTGGTGAATCTTGAAGCATTTAGAAAATTTTGTAAAAATCCTGTGAAAATGAATAATGTAAACATAACACTGCAAGTGAATGCAGGTAGATCTCTATATACTAGGAAGTTGAGAGCCATGTGATGGGAATGTGATGGGAGAAGACTCCAAAACCAGCCAGTTTCAAGCTTCAGAATGACTCTTGACTGGATTGACTGGATTCGTTAACAATGCACATTGCCAGTGGTTAGTACTTCATCAGTGTCAATCACCCATAACAAACTTATCCTAAATTAGTTGCAAATGTACAATGCCACTGAAGTGATGCCATTTTAGTTTGTACTGATAGCTATAATCCATCAGTTCAGAGAAAAATTTGAGACTGAAAGTCAGAACAGAGTCTGCCTCTTTCTTTCCTCCCCATCCTTCCCCATAAAACACCATTGATGTTCTGTGCTCCTCTGCCTCCTCCTCAAAAGAAAATTGGGTGATATCAGCTTCTCTTGACATTTATTTTTGGGATGAGGGCTTGTTCTGGTTTTGCATATTCTGCAGGATTATTCTGGTTCCATCGGACATCTTGGCTGCCTGCTCTGCAGGATTATTTTGGTTTTACCAGACATCATTCTTGCCTACTCTGCATCCTTAGTTCTTATCTTGCATAGTTTAATACTTGCACATTTTTTGTGCACCCTGTTTGGGCCACTATATCACAACCCCACCTGCTTCTTTGCAGTTAGGGCTATTATTTTTATATTAAAGCTGAGCTGCATTGCAAGATGTTATGAAGGTTTTCACAATGTTGAAATATGCTTATATACTGTACCTGGCTATGCTATTTTAGTGTGCTTTGTCTGTGTTCCAGGCAAGTAAATATTAATTTTGTTGCTTAGTTGGCATCTAATTAATGCATGCAACAGGCCTCCTTTTTGGCTACAGTAAAACCAAAGCACGGTTTGGAAACAAGAATATTTCAACATAGGTTGAAACTCAGTCCCATACATGCATCAAATAAAGGTTAAATCTCTATTAAAGTTCTAATTAAACTCAATTTATATTAAAAAAGTGACTCATTATAACTTGTTCGAGTTCAAATAGGACCTAGGTGGTGTATTTAGGAGATACAAACTGAATTGCTCCTACAAAAGAATACACAGATATTAATGTTCCAAAAACTTAGGGAGGTATGAACTTTCTTTATCATGTTAGAACATGAAGTCTAGATGGCAATCACTGAATTTAAAACAGAATCCTCTTTCCCCGAGCAACAATTCAAAATCATGAGTCTGCCTTAAACAAAAATACAAAGTAGCAGGAATTTTGACAATCACAAAGCTATTTGGATATGTCTATGAAGACTGTGTTAACACATTTTTTTCTGTATTTTTTCTTTATATCTATTCATCTAAAGGAGTAAATTTCAATTTTCCACAGATAATTTACTTGAGAAATTGAGGGAGAGACTTGGAAAGATGTTGTCATTGGAAAAAATGGGGAAATGGTTGCTAACTGGAAGCACCTTGTGATATTGAACATACTGAATCTCCTGTAGTATTTTGGAAAACCTTACACAAATTGTGTGCATAAGTTAACTGTGTGTGCTTGGGAGACAACTTTACTTAAAATTACTCGAGGCAGCTAAGCAGCAGATCCCCTTTGGCTGTTACTGTGTTTGGCTATATTAGCATGTCATATCTGCACACGGATATTCAAGCTCTTTTTTTTTTTTTCCCTACAGTTTAGCATTGGGCACATGCAGGCTTTCTTTCTCATTTCCTTTCCCGTTTCCTTCCTTCCTTTCTTTGTTTTTCTTTATTCTGATATGGCAGATATGTAGAGTTTTATCTTTTCGTTTTTTTATTAGGATAGGGTGGATAACTTGTGAGGGCTGTCACGGGAACTCAGGTCAAAGTGAGCAGCTAACAGTGCTGTACATCCTGATTCAGAACAAAAAAAATTGAATTGTTGGTTTCAAATTATGCAGATTGAAATTTGGAAGTCAGCTGAAAATCAGGTTAGAAAAGCTAGAGGTGTTTTAGAAAAGTGTTCAAGGTTTCTCTCAATGTTTTGTGTCCAAAGCGAAGCCTGTTCAATATACCATGAAGCTTGAATTGCCAACCACCTCCTGGTTTATAACATTCTGATGCTCATTTTGATGCTCATTCTGATGTTCCCTGGGACAGGGAACTGCTGGAGAGAGTCCAGCGAAGGGCAACCAAGATGATTGAGGGATTGGAGCATCTCCCTTATGAGGAAACGCTGAGAGAGCTGGGACTCTTTAGCCTGGAGAAGAGAAGGCTGAGGGGAGACCTTATTACTGCTTGCAAATATCTAAAGCGTGGGTTGAAGGAGGATGGAGACAGACTCTTCTTGGTGGTTCCCAGTGACAGGATGAGGGGCAATGGGCACAAGTTGGAACATAGGAAATTCCGTTCCAACACACGGAAAAACTTCTTTACAGTTAGGGTGACAGAGCACTGGAACAGGCTGCCCAGGGAGGTTGTGGAGTCCCCTTCTCTGGAGATTTTCAAGACCCACCTGGATGCAGTCCTGAGTAATGTGCTCTAGGCAGTCCTGCTTTGTCAGGGGAGTTGGACTAGATGATCTCTAGAGGTCCCTTCCAACTCTGAAAATTCTGTGATTCTGTGATTGTAAGGAAGCGTCCTTTACTTACACCATTACTTGTTAGGGGCGGCCCAATCCAAGATGCATTCTTAGGGGTGGTTTTTAACACCCAACTAAGTGACAGAAACCCTTGGAGGATTTTTCTGCTGTTCTTTTTCACTATTTCAGGTTACAGAAGATTTAACATCTTTGAACATCTGTTTGCAGATACGTAAAATAAAAGCTTAGAGTCATAATTAATTTCATTTTAACACTGAGATGCTCATATGGAAAAGTATTAGAAAATTTTGGAAAATAAGTGTGTCAATCGGGGCTTGAAATCATATGTGTTTTTTCATAATATTCCAAAGGGTAATTGGGAAGGAAAGGGATATTGACCTTCCCAATATGCCAAGTGGCATGGGGAACATGAAAGAACTATCTGCTTCACCAGCAAACTATACGACACTTACAGTTTCATAGCCAAGTAAACTCAAAAATATTTATAATTATTCCTACAGCATATTTATACCATAGGGAAATATAAATATCCTTCCATTATAGAGGTCTGTCACATATTGGAGAACTGGCTTCATTGGAGTAAAGGTCAGAAATTCTATCACCAACGTCAGTGGAACCAAGAATTCATGAAAGATTATTAGCCCCATAAATTACATGAAATTTCAAGGAAAAATAAATTCTTGCCATCACCAGATGCTTTGCCCTTTTCTTAGACCAACTTATTGGGATCACACATGTTTTGGGCAAATGTCCATGCTCTGCAAGGTATAAAGTGAAAAGTGGAAAAATGCAAGAAATAATAATAACAGAATAAGAAAAAAAATAACTTGTGGCATTTTTCTAGCTTTAGTGGCATAGAAATTTAGAAAATACATATTATTTTTCTCCAGAAGTAATTCCAGTTTCAGGGAGAACAAAGTTGATTGTTCTTACTGTGCCATGAGTCTATCCATAAAACATATTTTTTCTTGTTACCTAAAAACTGTTTTCATGAGTGAAAAGTACAGAGGAGGTGATGACAATAGCATTTTTAGCATTAGTATTAGGAGATGTTTTCCAGCTTCTGTTCATTGGCAATAAATTCCGTCAACTAAGTTCAGGAGTGTGTATGAGATTTGTATGAGATGTGAGATGTATGAGATGTATGAGATGTGAGACTTGTATGAGATGTGGCTTTTTAAGGTAGGTTGTTCTAGAAAAATAGAGTAGTGTCAGGTAGGAAAGACAGGAGAAATTACTGGAAAATCTTTCCAATTCAGATTTAAGAGCTCACGTTTGAGGAATCACGCTCTGTACAAACAATTTGATATCTGCATTGAAATGCATTTTCAGTTAATCTTTTTTCTGGAGGCCAGTGGAGTGCTGTGAATGTTGAACGTTCTTTGGCTAAAACACTGAGCACACACCACAGCCATCCCTGCTGTGTTGAAGACCAGCTGGGAAAAAGATACGTACTCTGAAGTTAAAATAGTCAGAACAGGTCCCCTACTTGATAACAGCTGAGTGCTGTAGTCAAATACAGCTATTGCAGCGGGATTCTATTGATTTATACTGGACAAAACTGGTGCTTTTATCAAACAGTTTTGTGGCTACTCAGCAGTCTGTGTCAAGCCATAGGCAAAGATTTTCAGGAAGTTCCTGGCATCCAGTGAGACAGAGAAAACTGGTTATTATACCAGGCAAATTGCTCAAATCACTTAACAGCATGCCTGCCTCAGTCAGATGGAAAGCACATTCACATTATTCGGATTATACTGCAAGCCAGCACAGCAGAAAGATTAGGCCTCACAATTTTCCAGGTAGTGTTTAAAATCTTTTCCCCAGCTAAAGGATATAGCTGACAGTTCACACTCCAGAGTCAAGTTAATCTGTAACATTATCCGCCCATTTTGCACTGAGCAGTCCCCAAAGCAGTTTGTAATATGCATATGAACTGAACCATTGTTGTGATCAAATTTTAAATACCCTTGTGAAATGGGAAAAAAGGAAAGATAAAATAAAACCCTGCTGCTCTGGTACTGAAGATTGACAGCAAAAGGAAAAGTATTGCTTCATTGAGTCCATGGCTCTGGCTACAGTGGCTGCATTAAGTTGCTGGTGGGACTTCCAGTCCCTCCTCTAATGCATGGCTAATAGCTCAGCATTGACTCTGTAGAGTTGGGAGATGAAGCTTTCCTATTTCAGAATATTATGAAATTGCAGTGGTGTGAAATTAGAGTGATAGTTATCATAAATTTGTTTCGGACAAGGATACTTGGTTAATATAGCTCATGAACGTAGTTTTGTGTGGTAGGTGTTTCGCAGTAGCTCACCACTGCAGCAGCAACAGTGCGATGTGATAGTAATATGTATATTACATTTTCTGAATTTGGTGGCTTTTAAAATTATTTCTTGTGCTGGGGATCACACATCTGTTTGAAAGTGAGAGGAGAAACGGAGCACAAGGAAACAATTGCCATTATGGCAAAAGGGAGAAAACAACACATCCTTGTTCAGTCTTCTGCTGGCATGGTGCCCTCTCCCAGAGTGGTTGACACCATAATTAATTCTATCCATTTGTTTTGTAGTAGTGAAATTCGCTCCTGACTGTACTGTGTACTCAGAATTGATCCCATTTGTAAAACTATATAATTCACTTTAATAACCTCAACACCGTCAGTATGCCATGAGATTAGTAAAAGCTTCTGTACTTTATGACTATCTTCTTAAATTAAAGAGCTCTCTGTTAGTGTAGTCTCCAAAATACAGGGTGAATTAAAAAAAAAATAATCTATGGAATTTGTATTATTGCTACTAATATTTTAGTTCCTTCTCTGACTTCTTAGCTATTTACTTTTTCTTATCATTGCCTCTAGTATGGCTTATTCTTGCAAAAACAAACAGAAAAAAATTGTTTTTCTCTTTTTGCCTCCCATGGGCTTGGCAAAACACAAGTATTTAATCCAAGTTTCCTCAGAGAAACAGAGAAACCTGAGACATATTTCCCTCCACCTTTCACAAACTATATTTAAAGTATTATTATGAAAAAATGATGTCTCTATTATTCGACAGAGTGTGTTTTAGGAGCGCATTGAAGCAACCTTGCAATTCAAGCAAAGAGAACCGATATGACTTTTGTAGAACCAATACTGGTTATTCAGTACTGTGATGATTTTACAGCAGTTTCTTTTCTCCCAAGGCTGCATTAGAAGGACAAAGACATTCAGCTTTTGGTCTTGCAAGCTACTTCTATAAACATCACATAAGCAATTTAAAAAATCTCATCATTGCAGGAAGAAGGATGCAAGCAATGATGTGGCTTCCACCCACTATTACATGATCTTAGACTTGGTGGTATAAAATGTATGATGAAGTCAACAAAATTGTTCAGTATTCGTTTGCTTTTAACTGATAAGTTAGAATGGTGTATGATGCAACTGATATGAATTATGTTTGATTCCAAACCAAATCCAAGTGCAGTTTATAGAGATAAAATTCTAGGATACTACTGAGTTTTCATAATCATTAGAAATTAGTATGAAAGAATAGTGTTACCTAGTTGTGCAAAATCAGCAACAAAACCATTAATTTAGTAATACTGTGGCATGTGTCTTAATTGATTTACTCACTTCATTGTGGAAGGCTTTTTATTGTTAATATTCATGTATTTTATCTTGAAATAAATGAAATTATAAATTCTGACACAAGTATTATTTGCATAGCAATTGGTCACAAAGAGTAATTCATTAATATTCAATGAAGTGTTAATTTGTGCAGAGCCTAGGGCAGTTGTAAACTTCATTTTGCCTTTAGATGGAAATTTGTTGCAGTGCAAATATAACTGTGTATAATTGTATTAATCAGTCCCAAAGAGTATTTGAGGTTGAAACATATACTAGTCTTTTATTTTTGACCTACAGTGGTGCAATATGAAATAGTTATCATGACAGAGAATGGGTTTTCTTGTCTTCTTAACATCCTGCTCTACAGATAAAATTAGAAGCAACTGGGTTATTTTATGATGACTTTGTTATCTTTGTTATTTGTTACCTGAGTTATGAATTCAGAAGGATTTTCCCTTCTACTTTCTGTTAGAAATTTGGGAAAAGGGAGAGGGAGAAGGGCATAGGAAGTTACTTTGAGAAAGACATTTTCAGAGCAACATTTGCTCACTCTGATTTTTTGGGGGGTCTTTATTGGACTGCGAATATAAAACCTATTTATTTTGGTTTTAAACAGATAGGGTAATTCTTTTGTATGCACCAATACCTCAGAAAATGAATGGAGTTGCACATCAGCAGCTGGGAACATCTACTTATATTAGGCTTAAATTAATGCACCTTGTAAGTGGAAGTGGGCAACTGAATTCCTGAGCCTTGTGATAATATGGATTTCTTGACTTTTCACAGGTAGGAGTTCAGTGGGAGATACACAATGTGAAGGAACAGTAAGCTAACATAAGTCAAACATGATACCTAAAAGGGTTCTTCTAACAAGCTACTAATGACCTCTATTATATGATTATAAAATGTGCAAAAATAATGCTGAACATGCTGCATATTGAAGGTGCATAGGACTTTGCCACTGCAGCTATTATTGACCTTTCTCTCAGACCTTATAATCTTCTTGTGCTATATTGTTTCTGGATTGTCAGGAGAAAATGGAAAATTAAGGGAGAGCAAAAGGTACATACACTGCAGAAATGCCCATATCACCAAAAACAATTTGGGAGATCAGCAAGTAGGGATACCTGCAGTTCTCAGCAGTTCTTCCTGGAAGATTACTACCTGCTGAGAAGAAGAAAAGCTTGTATCACTGTAGGAGGACATCATGGAAGTAGGTCAAATGCCCACAGGTGACTGACTGATATGGATATGTTAATACATGGAACTTGCTCATACATTTTCTTTCTGTTTGTTGGGANAGTGCCTTGATAGTGGGCTCCTTACAGCTTGATAGCCATCTGTCATTTAGCAGAAGGGTTTTGATTGTAGACTACTTGCAGTATGTTGATCCCTGCTTGTTATTCAATCCAAGCGCTTGATAACCCGATCTGTAGTAGTAAAAACTGTATGCAGTATTTTCACATGAAAGGGTAACCTAAAGAAGTCTTGTTTGAAAATGATATTTCATGTTAGAGAAGTTAACTGGATTGCCAGACTTGGAAAACTAGGATTATTGTTTTTGAAGCTGTAAAGAAATATAATGATAGGTTCAAAGTTTATTTTTATTATGTAAAGTTATCTTTCAAAGGTGATTTCTTTCATTGAACTGTTAAAAAATGTAGTTCCTTACTAACTTGTATAAATTTCAGCACTCTAGTTATGATTAACAGGCGTAGCTCATTTAGAGAGAACTGATCAAAAGAATGCAGGATTTTTTGATAGAATGAACAATGGAAGCAGTGATGGAGTTTATGTACGCTCAGGTGTTTAACAGCCATGAACTTTTGGGTTCATGTGGTAAAACAAAACAGCAAAATAATTACAGCACAAATACAGATAAAAATCATGTTTTCAGAGCCAAAGTATACAGACTACAATAAGCTTTCACTGTTATCTGTCTTCAAGCTTTTTGATTCTGTATTCAAGATAGTAGAAATGCAGTTCTGAGCCATTATTTTGAACACTCTAAAGTTTAGTGTTCTTTAAATCTAAAATCTCATGTTGATTTAACACATAGGAAAACTTTGATCTTGTCTGATCATATCTCAGCACCAGCTGTTTAGGGGATCTCTTGTACAGATATAACACTGAAATCTCTTTTTCTATCAATAAATGAGATTCCACTTAACATCAGTTAAGCTATGCCCATTTATTTTGGTAGGCATTTTGCCCCACAGGATTTATCAGAGGAACTTCAGTTTTGCATTTCCTTTATCACTCAAGCTAGAGAATCCTCTTTTCTGACAATTTGAATTGGATTTCACCTGTGGAAGACAGAACTGTTTTTTACAGCCGACCTTTCAGATCTGCTCTGATATGTCCAGTTGAAAAGAAGTAGCTCTCATAACAACATTCCTTAATTCAAACCTGTCCTTTTGTATATAACTCCTCCTACACCCCTGAAAAAAAGAAAAAACAAACTAACCAAAAAAGGAATAAGATAAAACAAGAGAAACTCTGTGAAGTGGCACTCCAGAAGTTGTGCCATATTAACACTGTGTCATCTGCGTATCATGAAGATGTCCTTAATTTTTTCCAGTGCCATTTGCTTATCTGTAAATTAATTGCATAATATTTTCAAACAAGTCCATGTCCCTTTTGTTTTCCCAGCCACAAAGCATGGCTGGTGAACAGTAGGTTTCCCCAGTTTACCTTCCAAATGGGAGACAAGTTTGACTTGGCAATGCTGCCAACAGCTAAAGCAGGCTGGGAGCACAGCTTAACTGGCTGTCGCTAATTGAAGGGAGAAGACTAATGGCTACATGTAATATTTCCACAGTAATGAGAGCACTGCGCTGACACTGCTGTGTTGCTCTGTGAGAGACTAAAATGTTTTACAGGGATGGCAAGGCAGTACCACTCTCAACCCCATCCACCCACACAGCCTAAATGTCATAATGTAGTGAACAAGCTGACTTGGCTGAGGAATTTCAGGCTGCTTCTTTTCCAATTCAAAATGGGAAGAAAATTGGGCCTAGTGGAAAAACACTGGCCAGCTACAACTCAGTGCCAGGAGCACTGCTTAACCGACATCTAATGACAACCAAAAAAATGTCCCCATGCAGACCACAGTAATTACAGAGTCCTAGTGATGCCACGTTAACATGATTGCTCAAATTTCTTTTGAAGGTATCCTACATTGGTGACAGAGACATGGTTTCATTGATAAATAACTAATGCAGCAAATTTGGTGTCAAGAGGAAGAGAGGAAGAACCTGCCCCAATGGGTTCACTCTACAAGGGAAAGGCTGGACAACATCCACCATCTCGCATCAGAGAAATGAATAGTTTTCATTCAGGAAGCTGAAACAAATCGCGGCAAGATAGTGGGGGGAGAAAGCAGTATTATCTCTCTAGACTCTCCAAAAGGTGCTGCTTAATAGCTCCAGTCTACACCCAGATTTAGTATATATATTTTTTTTTTTTTCTCAATTGTACAGTATACTCTGGCTTAGAAATTCATTTTGTCAACATGAGCATGTTTACCGTTGCTTTCAAACTCTCTAACTGGCTTGGCAGACAGGCAGCTCAGCTACGGAGAAATGTGGGACAGCAGCTGCATCTGTCTGCCTGCTTTATAAAAGGAAAGGAGGAGACTTCATCTGAAACTTTATAGCCTCTCAGGGCAGTCTCACTGATCATTGTCCACCCTTACACATGTCCTATTTTAAGGAAAGTAATGAAGAGGATAATAAGATGTGAATGGTATATTATGATGCATGAGCCAGAAAAAAAAAGAGGAGGTTGTGTTATTCCAGGTAATTTGGACAGGGTTATACATTTAGATATCTATCTGGAAGATATTCAGCTAGCAGAAAATTTACCTTTGTAATCTGTTCTCATTGTGTTCCTTTAGACCTGAGGACATTAGGCTTTTAACAACCAAAACATTACCATGAGAAAGCCCTTGCTGGCATTTTAACATACAAATGGACTTGTAATGTTCATTTGGCCCTCCCTGGTTATAGAACTGATAAAGTGCTACTTCCAGGCCAAGGACAAGTCATAGGTGACTTAAATGCTTCTAATTAATACCTTAACATCAGAGAAAGTATAAAACAATGTTTATGTGCCAAAAAGTTGTCAAGGTCATATGGTTTCTGGAAGAATATATACATCAGATCACACAAGGGTACTTGCTTGATATTATCTCTTCCATTTGGTCCTACTGCAAGACTTGAGCTTGTCTCATACTTTAGGATTGTATAGGTCCCTAACTGAGGCAAACATTTGAACATGCTTTAATGCTATTCTAAAGGAAATATTTTTTTTCTCTCTGCTACTCCAACTTAAAGGACACTAGCTTATACATTTTCTTACAGCAGTATTGAGATGTCACCCCTACGTCGAAATTTGTCTCTTCAGACTTTGGTGCTGTATGTCTGTAAAAAATTCTTAGCTGTACTGGTACATAAAAGGCATGTAACGTGGTCTGTGGCACTATTTATTTATGCATTTATTTATTTTGATGAGAATTAGGGATTAATACATTGTACTTTCTGGGAAAAAATAAAAATAAAAAACCTCTTTAAGTAACCCCCTTTTTGTTCACTAATAGATTAATTAAGCCTGGATTTTCATACTATACTTATTTATTATTAATCCATTTGCCAAATTATCTGATTAACAACTTTAGCAATGAAATGCCATTTAGGATTAGTGATGATGTTACTCTTACTTCTGTCTCTTGAGGTTAGAAGTAAGCTGCCTGTGATGTAGGTTTGGTGCAAGGGCTGGTGTTTATGTTCATGCAGTTTTATCTCAGTGTACAACATGCAGACATTTGTTTGACAATTATTTGCTGTAACACTTTAAAGAAGTGGTGGGATGCTTCTGACAAACAATTTTGCATGAGGGATACTTACTGAATTCATGTAGGATGAGGTATTCACAGAGTTAAGGTTAAAGGATGCATAGAATGAGCTGGTAGTGGTGGGATACCCCTAGCTGTTCTTCGGTGTAGATCTCAACCTTAATCCATAAAGATTGTTAGAGCCTCTGGAGGGGCTGGGTGATACTGGTGACTGTTATCCTAAAAAACAGATGGTAAAGTGAGTGACACCTATAAATGTGCAGGCTGTGTTACTTCACTGACAAGATGCTAAGCCCTTCTGGCACTAAAGTAAAAAGACAGGTGTTTTTGACACAAAAAAGTAGTATTGAAACTATGCCTCAAGCCATGTGGAGAGTCGGAGCCAATTTTTCAAGTAAAAGTAGCTAAAAATCTAAATTGGGGTATACATGTAAAAGCACGACAGCTTCAGACCTTTCCCATCGATAAATTTTTGACGAGTTCTAGTGCCTGTCTCATGCCGGTAGAATTAGCCGATCGCCTTTCAAATAAAACTTTAATTTTCAAGGCTTGAATAGATGGTAGCTTTGCTCTGGAAATCTTGTGCAGCTCATTTCCAAGTGAATGAAAAAGCAAGCAGTATTTTTGGGCTTCTGTAATAACACCGTTTAAGTTTGGCGGTAGAATTCTTCAATTACCTTTATGTCTGCCTTAAATATAGTATGAAGTTAATCAAGTGTTCACATACCACATATTATAATTGTAATTAACAATGTCAGGTTTAGAGATTCATGTGGCCAACAGGGAAACCACAATGGTGTAAAAAATGATGTAATGAGTATACTTACTTTAAAATCCATTATCACTTCAACAGATTACTTTGTTTAAAAAGGTATTAAAGCTAATAGCATTTAATCTACTTGCTTGAATGTAGTAGTATTTTTTGAAAACCAATGAAAATAAAACTTCAATAATCGAGCACTACCAGATGGTAAAATCTCCAGTGCAATTCTTTTTCAGAGAAATTAGGTCTCTATCTTTTTTTCTGCTTTCAGATTTAAAACACCTATTTATGTTTATGGATGAAAGGAAGCTGTTAAGCAGTAAAAACTGCCTCAGGTAATCACCAAAATAAAATCCAGTTGAACCCACGTTAAAAAAAAGAGAAAAAAATGCATGAAAAATAAAGGGAAATGTACCTTCTGTTTGTTTGCCGTGAAGAGAAATGAAATACCTTCACTAGTTAAAAACTTTCTTTGCATTTGTACAATGAGGCTTTTATGTATCCAGTAGTCTGCTTCTTGTTTTCAACAAGTACAATGTCCATTAGAGTATACTAAAATAATCAGTGCCAGAATATCCTGTTCTACTTCCCTCTTGTCTGTTTCCTTCATTTAGTCAGCATAGTTGTCTTCTTGGCAAATAGTCTCCTTGCACATTTAGACCTGTTTTGGCTGGATAATTTATTATCACAGTTCTGGTGAAAACCATGTGTCCAGCCACTATGCCTTACAGATAGCAGGGAAACTTTAGCAACGTATTGTATTATGCTAAAAGAATTTTTAAAAAAATGTGATTAGAGGGTATAGTTATTTCAGTGGCAAGTGCAGAACAACACATGCAGTGAATGATATGTTGATGACCATTTGCACATTAAAATAAATCATAAGACAGGTTTTTTTTTTACTGTTTCTCATGTTCTCATCCAATATCAACATGACAGAAAAGTGACATTTAACACAAAAAACATTTATGGATCCAAAAGAAGACAGCACAAGAGAAAGCATGGCTCCATTGTCTTCTGTTGGGATTACTAACCTAGGAGGGGGAAATCCATTCAGAACTTTTATTTTTATTTCTTTCTGTTTGTTTTGGTTTGTTTTGGTTTGTTTTGTTTGTTTGTTTTGTTTGTTTGTTTTTGTTTTCCATTTGAGCAGCATTGAATAAAATCCTTGGGAGTAGGGACTGGAGCCAGGGACTTCCCTCTCTTCAGTCTGTGCTTGTACTATTAGGCTGCCTCATTTGCTTTACTTTCATGACTAAAAATGCTGCATTCTTGATTTTACAAGAGATTTCTATAGGAAGAGTAGAGAATACTTATGTTGTAGCCTGGTGATCAGGACATCCTCCAAGGCTTCAGTATAGACTGGGAGGACCAGGTTTCCTGGTTTTGAGTAACCATCACAACCACATAATTACTGTGCTAAAGCTAGCCATCATAACCACCTGAATTTTCCGATAGACATATTTAAAAAAAAAAAAAAAGTTGAATTTTTCTAGGGATGACTGTAATTTACTGCATCTTATCTACTGAAAATCAATTGAATGCGTATTCCAAGAAACAGTTTTATTTTCACAGCCAGAAGTTAAGATATGGTGAAACTAATCGGCTTTTACTGACATTACTAATACCAATAAATCTCTTTCCTGATTGTTTTTTACACCTTCTCTTTACTATTTATGCACTTCTGTTACTCACAATAATGTTTCTGTTGTGCATTTGAAGTACCATTATTCAAGTTCATCACAGAATATATCTTTTAGTTTGGACTTGTTTGTTTTGTTTGCTTCTTCAAGGAGTGCATAATATATTGATATGTTTGATAGATCACTATCCTTCTTCTAACCCTCAGATAGTTTATTTATTTCCTAATAGTTCCCCAGCCAATAAGTGTCAAAAATGTAGTATTGCTCACAAAAAAGTCATTTCCATTTTATGTCTCATAATTTTTGCTAACAACAACGTGGAACAAGAGATTGGTTTCTCAGCCATCAGCTCTTGTAAAACTGAGATGTGCGTATGGATGTATTTTGGATTAATGTCAAATTTGAAGTATTCTGTGATCCTAGTTCTTTTTCAGTAGTTGCAAATTTTTATTTATATTATCATTCTTGTTATTCCAAGACTAACTAGAGGGAAATACAGCTTTTCAAAATGTGAGTTTTTACTTTGACCTGAAAGAAGACTGGAATGCCTCCTCATCTGCCCTCTGTACTTCATTCAGTTTGGCTTGGTACATCCAGCTCTCAGTGAACGTACTTGTTGTCTGTATGTCAAGACTTTGAGTGAAATCAAGTACTCCACTATGTGAAAAGTCACATTGTCTATAGGACTACAGGTTTCTAAGACTTCAACAACGCATGTAAGCTTTAAAGCATAAAATTCTCTCTAACTGGTGTCCTTAATGGATCTGGCAGAGATACGTGTAAGTAGCAGTCATGAAATCATAAAATATTTTAGGTTGGAAGTGATCTCTGGAGGTCCAAAGCCTTGTTCAAAACAGAGAGCTCAAAACTGGACACGTTATTCCAGATATGGCCTCACAAGTGCTGAAAAGAGGGAAAGAATCCCTACCTTCTTCAAGCTGATTACATTTTTGCTAATACAGCCAAGAATGCAGTTGGCCTTCCGTATTGCAAGGCCATGCTGCCAAGCTATATTCAACATGTTTTCCACGAGCTCCCCTAAGTCCTTTTTTGCCAAGCTGCTTTCCATCCAGTTGGCCCTAACCTGCATTGCTGCATGGGGTTATTCCCTCCTAGGGCAGGACTCCATGTTTGCCATTGCTTCACTTCTTGAGGTACCTGTTGCCCATTTATCCAGCCTGTCAAGCTCCCTCTGAATAGGAGCCTGGCCTTCCAGCATGCAGAGCGTTTTCCCCCAGCTTGGTGTCATCTGTGCACTTGCAGAGGATGCACTGTGCCCCGTGATCCAGCTTATCAGTCAAGACATCAGATGCAAAGGCAGCATTGGCCCCATCTCATGGTCTAACCCCAGCAAGCAACTAGGACCACGCAGCCGCTCACTAACTCCCCTCAGCTGGGATGGGGAAGAGAAATGGAAAAGTAAAAGTGAGAAAAAAACTTGTGGGTTGAGATAAAGACAGTTTATTAGGTAAAACAAAGGCTGTGTGTGCAAGCAAAGCAAAACAAGGGATCCATTCACTACTTCCCATCAGCAGGCAGGTGTTCAGCCATCTCCAGGAAAGGAGGGCTCCATCACATGGAATGGTTACTTGGGAAGACAAAAAGCCATAACTTCAAACATCCCCCCATTCCTTCTTCTTCCCCCAGCTTTATATACTGAGCATGACGTCATATGGAATGGAATATCCCTTTGGTCAGTTGGGGTCAGCTGTCCCAGCTGCGTCTCCTCCCAGCTTTTGTGCACTCCCAGCCTACGCGCTGGTGGGATGGGCTGAGGAGCAGGAAAGGCTTTGACCGCTTAGCAACAATCAAAAACATTAGTGCACTACTAACACTATTTTCATCACAAATCCAAAACATAGCAGCTGCTAGCAAGCAAGTCAACACCATCCCAGCCAAAACCATGACACCCCATTATCAACACCTATTAACCAGCTGCCCGATGGACTGTACACCTCTGATCACAACCCTTTGAACCTGGCAGTCCAAGCAAATTTTCCAGGCACTTGATAGTCCACCAATCCAAACCATATCTCACCAATTTATCTGTAAGGATACTGTGGGTGACAGTGTCAGAAGCCTTGCTAGTATCACTGGACACCTTTTTCCCCAAGGCAGCCATCTCATCACAGAAGACAGTCAGGTTGCCATTTTGCCATTGGTAAATGCACGTAGGCTGTTTCGAGTCTTCTTCTCTTACTGTATGTGCCTGGATGTGACTTCCAGGAGAATTTGCCGAGTAGTGAGAATAGGCTGACTGGCCTGCAGTTCCCCTGATGATCCTCCTGCTTCTCCCTGAAAATGGGCAGGAGGTATGTCTTATTTTAGTCATCAAGAAATCCATCATGAATGGACTGTATAAAGTTATAGAGCATTCTTGTTTCTTGGAAAGATGTGCATGTTAAACCTGAAACCACAGTTGACTCCTATGCTCTGAAATTTACATGGCATTTTTTTAATTCACAAGTATTAAAAAGAAGGGGGGGGGGGGAGGAGGCGATAATTCATACATAATTCTCTTTGTCTAGAAAAGAATGGCATGCACTTTTGGTCTAAAATTCAGCCTTGAAGTATCTTTTCGTGAAATTGGAGAACAGATGCTTGGCTTCATCTCACAGACATTTAAGATTCCTCTGTGGTTATGGTAGTGATGCAAGTGGATCTGAGGATAACTTCTAACAGGTTAGGTGGTGGTTTACTTCTGTAACTGTGTGGTTTTTCTCCAAGGTCTAGCTGAGGAGGTTATCTAAGTAGTTTACCCTAGGTGACTTAAGTTGTGACATCTAAAAGTAGACAAAATAAAAGCTGTGTTTGAAGTGTATTTCTGACTGACTTCTGACCTTCTATATTCTAAAGACATGAAAATGCATTTTCTAATGTTTCTGTAGGAAACAGCAGTGCTTCATTAAGGGTGGGATGTTTATAGAAATTATTATTAATATTATTAATTTTAAAAATTAATTCCCAGCTGTGATGGCAATGGACACTCTATAGAGTAATTGATTGTGTTGTCAGATAAATGTAAGTTTGGAGATGTCTGAGTTGGGCAAAATTTAATTACTCAAAATGAAATTTGCAAAGGTCACCAAGTCTAACACTGATAGTGTTTTTTATATGGGGAAATATTTAATGAGATTGTAAGCAATCCTCAGTGACCTGGATCTTGATTTTATTTCTTATTTGAGAGATGGCACATTAGCATTACACTCCACTATCACCATTCCTTACCAAGCACATCATGACCTTGCTATTTCTTTTAAACAAAGAGGTAGATACTGATGAAATATAATGTATCCTCCTCAATTGCTGATATTTCCATTGACAGTCTTCCATCCTAGTATTTACTGAGCTGCATGGTGTATAATTTAACATCTGATTCCCTATGTGGATAAAATATATTCTTTTTGAATGCTGTATTTTGAGTCTGTTGGTGATAACACAATCTACCGTTTGTACTCGTTAATGAGGAAGTAATATATTTTAATAAATTTATTTAATAATTTCATAATCTTTAAACACTATAAATTATTTACAAATAAGTTTATGCTGAAATCAGCCTCATAAACTAAAAACTCTAATTGCGTTTCATTAGATTACCCTGTAGAGTCGTATGAAGCCATTACATATATTGACTAGAATGTTAACTGCAATTTATTTAAACAATGGAATGACACCTGTGTGTCAATATTACCTCTTATGGAATGTAGATCTTGTCATGTGCGCAGACATTGTATAGGCTTTATCTAGTTCAATATTTCACCAAATAAATTTAATAACATAACAGTGATATTATTTTGTATTTTTTCTTTTTTTATAAAGACAGGAAGGGCCATGTGATAGTCTAACATGTATTTCTCCATTACAAAGGCTACAGCGTTTCCTCTTACTGATTGTTCCATTAATTTGAATCTCTTCTATTCTTCTATTTCTTTTCTGTTTCTAGAAGAAAATAGTTTTGCCTTAAAAATATTCAATGACAGTGAATGTCCCAGAACTTTTGATGTTTTTTATAATTACACTTATTGTTAAATCAATGTAAATTAATTTTTTCTGAGTATGTTGAATTTTAGTTTTTAGTCATTTAATCTTGCTGTACTTCTGTCTGCCAGACTAAAGCATCTCCTATCAGCAAATTCTTAATACAATTAAAGGTTATTATTTGGTTTGTTGAGATTCTCACAGGTGCAGTTCTTGAAGCCTTGAAACTGTCTTGTATAGTTCTCTGAACTTCCTCAGTCTATTAATTGTCTTCCTGATGTAAAGACAAACACCATATTCTAGTAATGGTTGCCTCTGCATGAAATAAAACAAAACAAAACAAAACAATGCATTGGTCATATTTTAATATGAAAATCTGCAATAACTATGTGAGTCTTTTGAACATAACATATGTAAGAACCACGTTAGTTGTCTTATTCGCTGTCTTGTATTTGGAGCTCATGTTCAGCTGATTATCCAAAGCAGCCTTCAAATATTCTTGGATGTAATTGCTTCTGCAGCTGTATAAGCATGGTCTGCAAGGTTTTCTGTTTGTTCATTGCACACCACCATTCCTATCCCACATTTATATTTTTTACATCTGATAATGTTAAAATACCAACTTTGCCTGCACCCAGATTCCATTGTGATCCAGAATTCCTCCTAATCACTTGTTTTATTTATTCACTTTCCCCTAATCCTTATGTCATCTGTAAACTTCATCCCTAATTTATTTGTTTCATCCATTCATGAAAATCTTAAATTACGCCAAGATTTGGGACCTGAAGAGTAACAGTAGAAATAAACCTGCTTGATAATGATTCTGTGTTTGCCGTTACATTTTGACACTTACTAATTAGCCATTTTTATTTATTTATTTAATGTGTAAAGACTTGATTTTAATGTCTAGTTTCACTAGTAAAATGTGGATAGATTTTTTTTTAATAGAAACTAATGTCAATAACTACTATTATTTTTGTCATACAGAAACTAATTTTTTCAGAAAGAATTGTATCAGTTTGGCTGAATTTGTTTTTAATGAACCTATGTTATCTTATTTCCTACTCATGTACACCTTATTTTTTTATATCTAAATCCCTACAGATATGTTTTACTTTGCTTAGAATTAGAATGAAGTTGACCTCTACAACCTTTTATATTTCCTTGCTTTTTTTCTATGAAAAAAACCCAACTATTTATGGAATATTTTTGCCTTTATATCTTCCTTGACTATTCAAACATGCCAGTCACACCATGATTCTTTTGCTTTTAGTCTCCACTTCTTAAAGTTGTTTTCCCTTCTGCTCTAAACTTCATTTTAAAATGAGTACTACTGTCTTTCTTGATCATTGTATCTTTTGGGATCTAGTAAAGCATTTTTCCCTTACCTGGTTCTGATCCATTTAAAGGTACCTATTGTCTATATGTTGTCACTTATGCACGTCTATGTACTATGGTTATCTCAGTTCTGAGTCTTTAGCATGGAAGACAAACTAGAGTTTTAGACAACAAACATCTCTTATTCATAGTACTGAAAGATCAGAGATCTTCACAAGAGCAGATTATGAATAAAATATTCAGTATGATGCTCTGCATAAAATTACAGTGCAGCTTCCAGTGCATTGGCTCCTGATTCACCCATACACAACTGTCCCCAATTCTCTCTATATAAAGAGATTGCAGAGGCACTTATGATACCTTATTTCTTCCCTGAATGATCCAAAACTTATCACATTAAAGATGGAGATACCATTGTCTCTGCAGCCCTCCACTCTCACAAAGAAGAGCACAGGAATCTGTAATGATCACAGTTATTCATGACCTCTTTTATTACTGTGTTATTTCCAAAACACAGTTTAGAACATTTGGCATCATGATAGTAAATTGGCACAGTATTCCATGAGGTGATGAATGCTGTAACCTGTTCAGCCAAGTATGATAATTCAGTTAACTTTTTTAGGCATAAAATCTGTGAGTTTATAATAAAACTGCTCAAAAGCGTAATACCATTAAGCGTCTATAAAGCTATTTTTCTCCACTGATATCTGCAGGGTTTTTTTTTAACTGATGCTCAGTATGCCACTGAGCACAAACTGCTGCTCCATTTGTTCTGCCTTTGGATGGTCAAAAATATTATGTCATGCTTTTGGCTGGTTTCAGTGGGTACTGTATCAGGTATAACAGCTGAGTTAGATATTCGCAAGATTGCGTGTATTCTTAAGGGACAGAAAACAGTTATCATAGCTAATCTGGTATGTGATTACCTTTTTCCCCTCTGCAAACCGTTTTCCGCACACCAAGGACAAAATTTAAGTTCTGAACTAATAAGCCCTTAAGAGATGGAGTCCCTACTAATTATAATTTCCAGTGCTGCTTTTTTATTCCTTTGTAATATCAGTAACCATTTTAACACCTTGTCAGGCATTCAGGAACTTCCATCTGTGCAGCCTAGTGCATTTGTGAAATAAACCCATCTGTACAGCTGATTAAAAGTTGGATGTAGTCCATGTTTTGTCTTTATCCTGAAAGAAACAGTATTGCTGCAGCAGTTGTTGATGTAGGGCCTGAATACAGAGTGGAATGCACAAGGCTAATGGAGCAAAATAGCTTTTAGTGTTTTCATTTGTATTTAATAATTGTTTAAAATAAAATCAGAACAAATTAAGTGTGACAAGCAAGACCAATTAGAAAGGCTGCAGAGTTCAAGTCTGCAGTTAGACGCAGGAAGCAACTCTAGAATCACTGTCATTTCAAGCACGTGTTAAACAGAAAGGTGAATCCAAGCAGAGAGCAACTTCATGTACTCTTCTTACTTTTCTACAACCATACTTAAATTTATTCTGAGAGTGCATTTGTTTCATGTTTGTTTTTCATTGGTGCGGTAGGCAGTTTTCAGGGGCATGTTTTTAGAAGGGTGGAGGAACAGATGCACAATTCCTTACCTACAGACTCGATCAGTAGAATAACTGCATCTGACTACTTGATTTGCATGATAGTCAGAGATACCATCTCTCATATTTCTGTTCATAATCTCACTGCCACTGCTAAAAGTTTTATGGATGCAAAACTATATATCTTCAAAAGTTTGCAAGGAACATCTCGTCTTTAAGAAAACAAATAGAAACAAGAAAAAAACACATAGCCAAATAGGTTACTAAAAATTTCAGATGAGAAGACACGGATAGGGTGTGAATTATTCTCTCACAATTAATGTGGGCATATGAAAAAGGAAGAGAAAGAGAACGGGAGGGGAGTTTAAGAGACAAAAATGAGAATCTTTGTCTTGTAGTTTTTTAGAGTCCTCAGGACAATTGTTATCGTATGTCTTTCCCCTCTAGCACAGAAATGCACACCTACCTTTGGATGTCAGAAAAGGTATAACAGAAAGAACTCATACCACACTAAACTAGGGTAAAAGTAACATAATGACACAGATTCTGATATATGGATCTGTGAGCTAATGTTAATTCAAGCAAATGAATCTGCATCAGATGGCACATCACCATGCAAATGTACTAGGTCACATTTTACTGGTGCAATGCCAAAGACCTATTTTCTCAGCATTGCATAAATGTGGCTATGTTGCTGATTACTCCAAAGGTATTTCAGACAATGCTTGCTTAAGGATATATGTATGGGCATGCTCATCAGTGTTCTCTAAATGACAGGAGGAATAATATAGTGATAAAATAGCATTCATCACTGGATGCTCAATGTACTACAAGACCCTTTAATCCTATTACACGAATAAAGAATATCATGTGGTCTCATATATGAAACCACATCTGTAACTTCCTGAGCTATGAGTTAGGTCTATTGCCTTTTATCCCAACATAAGTATAGGACTTATCCTTTCTATCAACAACGAATTCCAAAGTTTGTAGACCGAGACAATTTTTCTGAAGTTACAGAAGTGCAACTGAAAACACGACGTTAGGTTTTTACGTGAGAAATATGGAGGATTTTAGCTAGCTAAAGATGCCAACAATACTGCATAAAATGGCATAACTCATAAACTGGAGCAACACAGTCTTTTGTAGTGCTAAAAAGAAAAAAGATATAAATAGGGTTTTTTGCTTTTTTCAAGGCATTTAAAGTAATCAACAGAGAAACAATACCTTAATTAGAATGTGGTTGCAGCTGATAATTATAATTGGTAGCAGTGTCATATATTCAAAAACAAAACCAAAAGGAACCTCAAACCTCAAAATCCAGAGTAATGCTAGAAAGGAAGGGAAATCCAGATTTTCCAATGAAATAATAGTGTAGGTGGAATTTATTCAAAGAACCAAGATAAAGAATTGTTTAAATATGAAAACTAATCTCCTTAGGTGTTTCGAGGGGTGGAGAGAGGTGGGTTTGTTTTTTGTTGTTGTTGTTGAAGTTGAAAAGTGAAAACATATTTAAACCTGGGATGGGAAACGACAACTATAATTATACACTGCAGAATTGCTGCCCACTGAGTACTGTTTTGTTGAATATGGTTCACTTTTGGTGATAATAACAATACGTCATTTGGTGAATTGTGAATTCCCTCAAGGAATTTATGATACAACACTGGAGCTGAACAAATCCCAAGTGCTGGTGTCTGACTTAAACTAGATAAATGCAGCTGCTTCCTATATAGGATAAGTGTCACTAAAATATTTTTAAATACTGGTTTTGGAATTTCAGTTTCAGGTTGTCCAGTTAAATTGGCTTGAATGCACTTTAATTTTATTTTTTTTTTTTTTTTAAATTTTCCCCCAAGGGCACAGTTAAGTAATGTGTAGGTGAAAAGATGATAGACATGGTTTTCCTCTCCCTTTTCAAACAAATGTTTTGGTCTACACAGTGCTGAGCCATCAGCTTCAAGTGTATCATCTTTACCTTCTCACAGGTGCAAAGGGTAATTCATTCAGGTATAATCTAATCATCACCATTATTTGAGGAGATTTTCCTAGAAGTCAAGGTACATGACCGGTGACTCATATTCTGATTCCTTTAATAGACTAATATACAGAAAGCTTTCTCATTCCATGTGGATTGAATGACTAAAGGTGCTCCAGGGAAGTACTGTACTGAAGACAACAGAAAGAATTAATTTAAGCAATGTCATATGGAAATCCCTGTTGCCTTTTCACACCAGAATGTTAATTCTAGGGATATGTGACCCCACTGGAGTTTGTGTCAGTCTCAGACAGGATAATATAGAGGTATAGTACAACTAGGGAATAACTTTAAGTTTGAATAATGCTGACTTCAATATTATAGTGACAAATTCACCAGTGGTTTACACTGGTATAACATAGGATATCATTTGGGTTATGAATTGTATAATAAAGAGAAGAACTTGTCCCAGTGTTTTTGCATGAAAGATAAACAAGGCAGTTTTATATACAGTCTAATTTATTCAGTGCAGTGTCAAATCAAGCTGAATGTAAAAAAAGGTTTCGGGCATCATGTTTGCAATCAACTAAATTTGAGGGGCTAAAACTTAACATTTATGTTCGCTTCCCTTAATATATTTCCTGAGCAGACATCTTTTTCAGCCAAACTGTTTGAGCAGCTGATCCAAACTCATTAATGTAACAGTATTTCAGCAAAAGTCATGCTGATAGCTATTGGTTCATTAGTGCCTGAATCCAGAAGGCATATAGAAATAGTTAGAATCAACTGACAATCTTGGCTTCAAATGCGATGCACTTATAAATAGTTTAGCAATGTTTTTTGAGATTTTTGTCTGTGTTTTGAGAGATCAAGATTATACGGTGTTTGATAAGATTGCTAAAAGATCTACTTTATTATTATATGTTTATTTCTCACACCAAGTTACAAATTAGATGTCACTTATTAACGATGTGTTTATTGTTATCTTACTAAGTCATGGTGTTATACCAAATTTATCACACAATTTCATTGACTAAAACTGACATCTGTAGTTATGTCAATTAATCTATCACTCCATGGTATAGTTCTGGAGACTTTCAGAGCTAGAAAAAAATCATGAACAAGGAAAGTTGCAAATGTACCAGTCCAAAGAGCAAAATATGACCATTGTCAGAGACCAGAAGAATCATCAGAGAACTGAGGGAACCAAGAAATCTGCTAGTCTGCAGGACATGATGATGGGTTGCCATTGGTCTGAACAATTTCTTCCACCCCTGCTTCATCTTCATCCTAGATTCATGTTGCTAGATAGAGTTTAGAATGCAGATGAGAGGATCCTAAGCTCCTCCTAAGATCTCCTAAGCTGTAGCAGCAGGAGAGAGGAGGTAGGGTAAAATGGACAAGAACCAAAGCACATGCAAACAGCACCTCATACAAAGAGCAGTGGGTAAAAGTCCCTAAGATATCTGTTAGGCCATATCAGGCTTGTAGGGTAGTTCTTAGTCTTCAAAAAACTCATCATGCCTAAATGGGTACCTACAGATTAATTATGCAGGTAGAGCCTGACAGCTGGAGCTTGACAGCTTGATAAAGACTGGGACAAGATTAAGTGACTGTGAAGCAATTACAAGAAAGGAATCTTAGACACATTTTTTTTCCCCTTACTTTAATCCAAGAATGGCTTGAGACCTCCAGAAAATATTTTAGTAAATTGGAAAAATAGCCACGGACTATACCATGCATGTTCAGAGAAGCACCTTGTAACATCTTTACAACCCGCTGAAATACACATCTCAAAAACATTCTTCAAACTTTTCTAGATTAGATTTTTAGGGGTGATTAATTACACCCACAGCTCTCTGGATTCCTATGGACCACATAACTCATTTTACCACAATAAATCCAATCCTATATATGCTCCAATGTATTTTAAAACATTTACAGAACTCAACCTTCTCATCTGTTGTATATAATCTCAAAAATAAAGATGGCGAGTTATTGAAATTCGTTATTTTACATACAAATAAAATCTGTAATTGAAAAGAACTTGTCTTTATCTTAGATGTTATCATTTAGGAAAGAACATATGGCGCTCTTAGAAAATATGTAATTTCTTTCTTCTGCAGCTGTTTTTCTACCACTAAAGGGGGATGAAAGCAGGAACTCTGACCACCTTTTGTATTGTATTAGTAAAGCTTTCCTACCGTGCTTTCCAAGTTGTCTAATGGAAACACAATTCATCAGCTGGATGCCAAAGTTTCCATGACACTTGTATTATGGTATTAAATTGTTTCTGTTTCAAATGGTTTAACTAAAATTAGTCCTTGGAGCAATTCTGAGAAGCAGTTAATCTTTGCAGCAGTTTACCAGGTCTTAAGATTCTTCTTTCTTTTTCTTTTTCTTTTTTTTTTCTTTTTCTTTTTATTTTTTTTAATTTAGTGTAGTATTCTCAGGGTAGATTTCTCTTGAAAGATATCGTTTGGCTGCAGAAACTATTATGGTGTATGTATGTGTTAAAATAACAGCTCATTTAAACTGTAATCACAGAGGGTGAAACTGTATTTGAACTACTAATGTACGGTGCAGCTACATGTGGTTTATAGGTCAAAGTATAATAGTGTGAGCATTTTTTGATTGGTACAAATTGTAACCACGGTTGTCAACTTGGCTCGAAGAATCCCACGCACTTGGGGAAAAATAATAATGTGGTTTTTAACGATGCCAAAGTACTTCAGGATATTGCTTCACCAAATCTTAATTCTTCTGTGCAAGTTCCACTTTCCTCTTAGTGCTGCCCCCAATTAAAGCTTTAAGCACTTAACCTGTAGTTGTGAAAAAAGCAGTTTATGATGGGTGTAATCTTACTCCCAGAGGTCTAATTATCTCAGTTGGTTCCCAATTAATCCATGAAGTTGTTAGGTCTTTCTTTTAATTAGATCTGTTCTTCTTGAAGAACAGTTTTATTTTTCATATTTCACTTTATTATTTCCTTCACTGGAACCCTGCAGGGTGGGAATTCTACTTTGAAATGTTCTTATTTGTTTGATTGCTAGTTGATGCTTAATGAAGATGATGTTCTTTACCCACAGCTTGCATTAAAGTTCAGGTTGGAGATTGGAATGCAAGTCCTTTAAGCATGAAAATGAAATGTAAATATGTACCAAGTGAGAGAGTGAACACTTCCTTTGTTCTAAAGCCATTATTTAAAGGTTTTTTTCATGTTAAGGCAGAATTATCTCTGGTTCAATCTTAGAAAATTGAAATTGAGGTAATTCTAAACACATTCTGAATTAGCATTTTACTAGGGGTTTGAAAGTTGGTTTGTTGTTTGTTTTTTGGTTGGATTTTTTTTTTGCATTTGTATTGATGCATATATTTAAGAGGCTGCATATATGAGGATGTTGGATATAACGTCATATTTTCCTTCTCACTTTCATCTGTGAAGAAAACTTTATATCACAGGGATCTGCAGGCAGGAGTAGAAGCTTCATTAAGTAGTCACAAAAACATCCACTAAGTGGAATATTATCAGAAGACTGTTGGGAATGTCACTTACCCCTCCACTGCTATGTCAGCTCTGCGTGATAGAAAGCTATATTGGTTTATCTGACAGTGTCCTTTGCTCTGTTGTGTCTCAGTGATATTCCCTTGCTGTATTCCATCAAAAAAATCAGTTTACCCACTGGAACTGTGACTTACTTCTGTGAAAAAAGTGATCAACTGTGATCTTCTTAACTGTGGAATTTAGACAGCCCATGAAACTCTATTTGATATATGTGTCATACAATTTCACTGACCAAAATATTTTCTTCCTGTGATGCACAAGTTCTGTTTTCAAACCTGTGTAAGTTTGGTAACTGTTTATTTTTGTATTAGTTTTACAGATAGTGAAATAACTGTCCATTCAGTATTCACTATACCATTTAAGGATTACTTAGTAATCATTTAGTACTCTCTATGCATAAATAGTAAAGTTCGTGAATGAAAGCAATAATCAGTAAGACAGGAATGAAAATAATAACCAAAATAGAATCATAATTATTGTTCATACATTACACTTATCTCCACAAACATGCATTTTAATGAAATTACATAGGCTGCATAAAGGAGATGGGAAATAATTGTCATAGAGAGAAGAGTCTCTGATATACTTTCTACAGTAATTGGTGCTTATGTAGTGTAGTAGTGAAGTAGTTGTAATTTTGTGTTTTTAGGAGGAAAAGTATATAAAAATACTGGGTTATCTTGTGCCTGGCTGTTAAGACATCTTTTTCTTCTATCTGAACTTAAGAACTATGAGAATCATTTATAATTCCCTCAGATTTCATTGTATCTCTTTACACCTCAAACTTTGCAGAGACCCTTTGTCAGGCAGTGTCCATATAGGTATTTAAGTGAGTAAAGAGAACAGCAAGGAAAAGCCAAGAAATGTGCTTTGTCCTCTTCCTGACCTCTGGATATCAGTTAAAGAGTGGGAGTCTGAAGGAATTTTTAGGTTTTGGGTAGGGCTATGACCAAGGTTTTCTGTATTGGTACCCTTCAACTCTTTTGCTAGAGAACAACATGGGCAGAAAAAACTTGGAATTCACAGTCTCAGAACTTACCTTACTGATGTGTTTTCTTTTCCTTTTTTTTTTTTTCTTTTGCAACAATCATTGTGATGAACAGACAAGAGAGATGTGTAAATATAAGATGAAATAATTGAAAATCCTAGAATCATAAAATACCAGGTTGGAAGGGACCTCAGGGATCATTCGGTACAAACTTTCTTGGCAAAAGCATGGTATAGACAAAACACCCTGTAGACAGCACCCTGTCCAGCTGAATCTTAAAGTGTCCAATAATGGGGAATCCACCACTTCCCTGGGGAGATTATTTCAATGGCTGATTGTTCTCATTGTGAAAAACTTTCCTCTTGTGTCCAATCAAAATCTCCCCTGGAGCAACTTGTCCCCATTACCCCTCATCTTTTCCATGTGACTCCTTGTAAGAAGGTAGTCTCCATCTTCTTTGTAGCCACCCTTGAAATATTGGAACATGGTGATAAGGTGTCCCCTAGGCCTTCTTTTCTCAAGGCTGAACAAACCCAATTCTCTCATTTTGAGGTTTTGTGTTTGGTTTGGTTTTGTTTATTTTTTTTTTTTCCCCTAGAAACAAGGAGTTCAAGTTTGCATCTTTCCTCAAGTATGTAGACTACATCTAATATTATCAAGTAGGGAGATACAATACACCACCTTAGAGTGAAGCAACAGATGCTGAGGCCTTGATATCTATACCCTAAGAATTTTTAGAATTTTGCTAGGTCTGGCTCTTGTATGGTCCTGTGCTGGATGCCCTGGAATTCAGGAGCTAGTCTTACCGTTCAGCTGAATTCACCAGAACGCCGGTCTGTGCAATCCAAACCTCTCCACACTGTAAACCAAGGCTCAGTCAGTGAACACAAGCCGTATGTTCATTTCTAAAACTTGCCCCTGATTCAAACCAAAATGCTCATGTAGATGAATCCCTAGATACATACAGGTTTTAAGTAATCTGAATTTCTGGCAGACCAAAAACATTTGCTATGGTTGAACTATTGGTACAACATTGTTAATTTTATTGAAAACTGTATGTTACCTAGTTTTCCTGCTAATGCATAGTTAGTTGCACACTCTGCAACTAAAGTAACTTTTTAGTTTCTAAGGGGAACTTTTTAATAAATGTTGAAAAAAAAGCAGACAAAAAAAAAAAGATTTATGGCCAGGTGGAACTGTGGCAGGAAATTGAATGTTGTTGTAGCTACATTTTTAGGAATAAAAGTGTGATATCACACTGCATTGCTGTGAAATTGTGTCTAAATCTTTAAGTGGAAATGGTAGTGAAAAGGCCCAACGTTTTTTCTTATTAAAATTCACATATTCTGGTGGCTGAACATTTTAATATGCAACCATACCAACTATCCTAACATAAGGTGTTGTTTTAATTATAGCTAATGTGTGCAACATAGGTGTATGAATATGCTGCTTAACTCCCCAACTGTCAACCTAATGTAACATGAGAAGAATGAAGGGAGCAGAAAGCTGGTGTTACAGTGCAGATTGCCAATATTGGACTTTGCTCATGCCTAATCCACACTCTTTTGACATTTTGGGGAGACCTTCTACTCTTTTCATCTACCCTAATCTTAAACTTTCACCATGTTATCATTATCACAGGTCTTCGGGCTAGCAGTGATACAAATGCATTTTAGCCAGTGCCATTGATGTGCAAAACAGGTGGCACAGGGGAGGAAAAAGAACCAGCTGCTACACTTTCTGTCTCCATTAGAAATTGTATATTTACTGATACCTATGCAATTGGAAATATTGGAAAAAAAAATAGAATTTACTTTGAAAAAGTGTTGGAGTTTTCTAAGATAAATCATTGGATTCTGCTCCATGCGAACCTGGATGTAAAACCGGCCAGTAGATGGCATGACCCTGCCCCTCAGTGCTCCCTAAAGTAAATGAAATGAGAAATCAAGTTCAGCCCCAGAGCGGTGATCCATGAAAGTTAAGTACACTTCAGGGACAATGTGATAAAGCTGAGGTTGTGGCTGTTGGCAGGTAAATTAAAAGGGAATGAAGAAAATAGTAATTTTATGTAACTAGAAGAATTTATACAAATATTTTTTTAAAAATCCAGATATTTTAAAAATATTATTTAGTTGTGTAGTTTATTTCTATTGTGTGTGAAATTTTTAGGTTGATTTTTATTAAAATGGGGTTCCTAATCGTGAAGTCTAACCTCTGAAATTGCTCTGACAGACCTTTGTTCATTATGCAGTAATTAGAAAGGCACCATTAGAATCTATGCTGTGAACTTTTCAGTGTAGTTCAGGACACATGGCAGTACAGCCAATTAAAACAAAAACATTTAAGTGAGTAAGAAAACTATTAAAGCCAATTCATTAGACCTGCATATTTTGGGGTCATTGGTACAGAACATGCACATCAAAGCAGAAAAAGCTTGAGTTGCTAATATGCCCCAAAGCACTGAAGTGAGCAGCACTGCAGATTGTGAATTTGAGAGGTAGGGCAGCCTTAGGGTACTGATTACATTGATGAGGATATGGTAATGACTTAAGCAGCTGTCAAGAGTTACAGAGACCAAAATCCACAAGGATGTGTGGCTAAGTAACAGATGCCTTTAAAACTGTCTGTTTTGTTACTGTTCAGTAACTTACAGCAAAACTTTAATGAGGTGACCTCCACAACATTTTGTACATAGATTAGTTTTTTTTCAGTTTTCAGAAGCCAGGTTTCTTACAGCAGTGGATGAGCTCAGACAGGTCTGATTTGAAGAGCTACCAATACATGTGTCAGATTAGAGAGCAAAAACAGGGGAAGAAGGTGATTTGGAAGAATGCTGAATAGTAAATTAATTCAGTCAATTCCAAGCCTTTTCAATGCCTTATACAAATCCAGCTGAGAACAGACACCAATGATCTTTGAAGGACTCTTTAAGGCCAATCCTACGCTGGACAAATGTGGTCAGGTTGGTCTAATGTCCAGTCATATTACAAATACTTCTGAAAATCTGACCAAAGCCCGCAGATTAAAAATCAGCAATAGAAATAGATTGGTCAGCAACTTGGAAGAATCTAGTGACTAAAATCATAATTTGTTTTCAGAGAAATCTGTTTTCTCTCACAAAAGTTAGCCATCTAAAAGTTAGGCATGAGGTCAAAACTAGTCATCCCAGGTCTATCTATGGTCCGTGTAGAAAAACAAGCATCTCAGGGGAGTGAATCATGCTGTCTGGGGTGTCTAATTTCTGATGTTTGAATTATTCTCTGAAGGATCTTTCTCTTTTGTCTATAGAGGTGGACTGGATGACTAATTTAGATTGGATGCCTAACACGTGGAAAGCTAAAATAACAGACAGTGGAAGAGGGGTTAAATAATAATGTGCCTATGGCAAATTATCCACTTAGTATGACCGTGTAACTATCTGCCCATATCCTATCCATTTTTCTGTATTCACATATTCCAGTACTTGCGGACCACTTATTAAGTATATAGAGTCAATTGCCTTTTTTTCCCCATGCTGTAGTTCCTAAAAATGTTCCACCAATAAAACTGAATTGTGCCACTTGGGCAGTATCGTCAGTAGCAGGGTGCAAAGTGGTATTGGCCTCAGGAGAGGTGTGAGGAATCACTGACACCTGACCTCAGTTAAGCTTATATAAAGCGCTGAAAAGGCCTCATACTGATTATAATAATTCTTCAGGGATCACCATCCTTCCCTCCTGCAGCTCATGTGCAGCTCTTTTAATGAGCAGCTCAGTGATCTTGTCCACAGTGAGGACAGAAGGGAAGATAGTTGAGAACCAATCAGCAACGTGATTAATCACTGTTAACATAAGAGCGGGGTACTGCCGACTGTTGGTACGCACTGTTTGATTTGGAAGCATTTATCCAGGGAGGCGGAAGTCTCTCTTTATTCTGTCTGGAGCAACCCCGCTGCTTCCAACAGCTGCTGAAATCAGGCATGTTCCATTGCTATTAATTCAACGTAAGAAATCATTATCATTGTGCTGAGGTGCTGGACAGTCGTCATTCCTTTTTGTCTGAATTCTAAAGTCAAATTAAGATGACTCATATGCTCCCGGTCAACTAAACTTTTACGAGGTAAATGTTTTTGTCCTGGTCAGGGGTTCAGTGCTGTCGTTTTAGCTTGCAAAATGATGCAGGAGGTATTCAAACTGTAAGACTCAAGAGTAAATTAAAAAGTGTGCAGTTGTCCTTTATACCAGATGTGAATAGCTCTCTATGCTGATACTCTGTGTGATAAAAATCAAGGAGTTGCGTATCGTTCTTGCATCTCAAAATTGCACTGCCTTTTCCCTGCTGTTTTTGTCAGAACATTATGAAGATTTTTTTCTTGCTTTGGCTCCCCATTGAAGATGATGGATGTTTACTTCCTTTTGCTGTCAGCTAGCCAGTGAATAACTAATTAGGAGAATATAGGAGTAGGAGAATATAGGACCAAGCCCCTTTCATTTCACAAAGTCTTAGTCTTTTAACTGGGAAGGCAAGCATTAAATCTACACTAATCTATTTACTGTAGGCTGCAGCCCATGACCCTGGTATATGAGTGCCTTCTAAATGAAATAGATGGCAGTAGAGACTCCTTAGCCGAACAATAGCACTTTCCTTGTCTGAGATAATTAAAAACCCCACCATGCTTACCAAAGATTTTTATTGTTTGTGGAACAATTTGCTTTCCCCTCCATAGGTTTTCAGTATTAAGTTCCATTTGTATAGTGAAAGGCTTTCTTCGGACAATAATTATGTAGAACTTTATTTTGTAGAATTTTAAGAAATAAAGATCCTCAAGCTTTATATTTCTCAGTTCTTCTGAGAACTTCTTTCATAGCCACCCCATTTCCAAGTGGTATTTTGGACTCATACCAACCATTATAATCTGTGTGTACCTCTTAAAAGGAAGGAATTATGATGACATTATGTAGTTTTGTGGGGTTTTGTTGTTGTTGTCATGAAACAATGAATTCAAGTAATAGAGTTTTTATGATAATTTGTGCAAACATTACCTTAGATCAAAAAAGATAGTTCTATACATTGCTAACTTTTTATTGCTATTTTGTCATGATTTTGTATAGCTTGGAAGCTTATGCTTTGGTTTCTGAATAAGTAGAATTTATACAGTGGGGTTTTTTTTATTTTTATTTTTGATATTATTTTTATTATCCTTCAAAATAGATGCTGCTAATTTAAGTTATCATATAGGTGGCATCTTTACTCTCAAATGACTAGAAAATATTGCTGAGGTGACTGTTTTGTTTGTGTTTTCAGGGGAATATCATCAGGCTACATGCAAAAAATTGTTCTGCATTCTGTTTTTGATAGTATGTAGCAAATGGGAATATTTAGTTTACGCAGATATTTATGGGTTTTATTTATAATCTAAATTCATGAATTCTTGTCCTGAAACTTTCCTTCCTGTGATATTAGCGATCTGATCAATACAGAATGCACAAACTTTTGACTGTTTCAGGTTGATGGTGTCTATTTAACTAGTTGTCCGTAGGCTGATTGAAAGGCTTTTTTTTATGATTTTATTTTTCCCCCTCTTTAATAAAGAGTGATAGTGAGAAATCTATGCAGAAAACTAGGATGTAGAAAACATTATAGAAATTTATATGTAGTTTTTTACATTCTTAAAAGGGAATGCTAAGAAGCTCAGTTATCCTGAATACCATGAACAGAAAAGTGAATATTTATCACTTATCAATATGTATCTAAAGTTTTATGTACATATATTTTGCCTCCAATATTTACTTGCCTGCAACACTTATTCATTGCTACATTTAAGGTGTTTGTTTGCTGCCCTAGTAGTTTAAGAGCAGTAAGTAATATGAAATGTTAATGAAGTACTTAGTAACCATAATAGAATACCTGCTTGTACTTTGATTGACAGATCATTATATGAAATAAAAAAAAAAAGTCTCAATCAATAACTTCCCAGCCATTTGTCTAGCGTAAGTAAAGACAGACTATTAATGCTTCCAATATTTCTTAGAATACCAGCCAGACGGAGACTAGTAAGTACCTTGTAAACAAAAATATGACATATAATGGAATGTTGGTCTGTTGGCATGAAAACTTGAGCGTGCTCCATTTATGCACTGCTGAAATAAACTGATTCAGAAAATGAAGATCATAAATAGTAACTATTTTTGGTATCACTGATAGTATACAGAGCATCAGCAACCAAGAATGGACCATTAAAAGAAAGTTTTTCATATTTTAAAGACAAATAACCTGTGTCACATGAGACAACCAAGCTGTTTTCATAAAGTCTATCCTGTAACCTGTTTTTTGTAACTGTGCTAAAAGAGGTGCTTAATTTAGATGGCTAAATCAAAATTACATGTCCAGGGTAGCATATTCATGATTAGGAAGTTAGTTTTTATTTCTAAAGATAAGCTTGGAGCCTTGGTCTCCTCCTTAATACTGTCAGAGTGTATGATTGACTTCACAGTTAGATGAATCTCCCCCTTCCTGATTTTTCTTGAAGACTCTGCTGACTTGATCATAGTCAAGCCACATTGCAGAATAGTATGTGGCACTTTGGACAGCTGATGAGCTTTGGCTGAAGTATGAATTGAGTCCTCATCTAACATTACATTACAAGAATAACATTTAACATATGGTAAAAATTAGATTCCCAAATTTGAGTGTAGTTTTCAACTCATTTAATTTCACCAGCTTTTGAAAATGTGCTGCTTGTGGCTTACTATTCAAAATTATGCTCATGTGGGAGCTATTTAATATCTTTTAAACTGGGTGTTTTATATAATCATCTAAATCAGAATTTTAGAGACCATTGAAGATGCTTGTTACCTGATCTTGAAAATGTTGTCTTTTAATTTTATTTGGCAAATTACAAATTATAGTAAGACCAACCTGTTTCTACTTGAGTATATATATTCTGAAATAATCTTATAAACAATTATTAGAGAAGGATTAGTAATTTTTTTGCCTGTTTGTCATGAAGGAAGTCTTTTGAAAGCAGTAACTTTAATTGTGTGAGTTTTTGTAATTTGTTTTGTGGGAGTCTTCCTGATAATTTGTGATAGCTGTATGGTGATTCCCAAATTACTTGCATGCTTGAAGTAACCATTTTTCATTCTCCATATTTAGCTTTGATTTGACAAATATTACCTCTGGAAATCTTGAAGTTTGTCAATAACTCTTTGCATGCTGGAATGTACAACATGCTTAAGAACTGCAACTATTTAATGATGCTTCATTAATTTCAGTGGAGTGCTGGGAGGCATATTTTCAAAATGACATACTGATATCACTGTTCTGGGAATACATCATGTTTTGCAACAATTACAACATCCATAGGGCAATAAATCAGTTAGCTATATTCCTCTAGGCCCAGAAAATTAGTTAAATCGCTGTTTCAGAGACAACTTTTCCCAAGCTCATTTCAAATGAGAAGGGTTGGAAAGGAAACATTAGTACAAGATTAAATTGAAAGGCCAAGTGAGGTATACATAGGTACAATAGAAGGGCATCATGGGGAATGGAAGCAGGATTCTTACTGTCACAGGATACAGGTAGACATAATGAGAATGACAAAAACGTGCTGTAAATAACCTATAGCTATGGAGAAAACTGAAATAAGAAAATAAAATAGGTACTTATATTCTCTGCATTTTAAACAAGACGATGGCTCCGCGGTCTTCCAGCTGTGGAGGCAGGGTGAAAAAAAATAAAATAAAAGAATAAAACTCTTTGGCCAATAATTCTTTTAATTCTTGATGTGCCTCAGTCCATAATGGTATTCTATGTTTGTATCCATTTAAAAGTTTTGATATCTGTTAAATACTGTAATTTTCCCCCCCCCAAAAAAAAACCCAAACAACAACCCCCCCCAAAAAAAACCAAACCAAAACACAAAACTACTGAGTACCAAGGAACATCTCCTTCAGAAATTGTTCTTGATTATTCATACAAACACACACACATACATTTATTATGCACATGTGTATTTGTGTATATATAGTTCTATAGGGTTTTTTTGCTGTTTTCTCCCTAACTTTCATTTAACTCTGCCTAGTGTAAAATGACACAGCAGAGTTATCAGGTAGTAAAAAAAAAAAAAAAAAAAAAAAAAAAAAAATTTATTTAAGAGGAAAAAAATTAAAATTAAAAAAAAAATTT